>OVBX01006475.1:0-11793 GCA_900406325.1 Erucastrum elatum
TGTTGGTATATGTTAATTTAAAAACTAAAGTGATGATAGGTACAAAATTGCTGAAAACATAATCAATACATATTTAAAAGGAATATTAATTCTTTACTTTAATATCAAGATTAATTTTCTAAATCACATTATATGTAGAAAATATTTTTGTTTTAAGTTTTATAAATATTTTTTTATCATATATGTTATTTGAAAAATATAAAAGNATTATTTTTTAATAATTTTAGAACTATATTATTTTAAATAAAATGCTTAATACTTTTAAAATATATATTATGAATTTTTTAAATCATCAAAAAAATTTGTGAATTTTCCTTATTATGAATTACACTATATATAAAAGATATTTTCATTTTTAAAATTTATAAATTTTCTTTATTATATAGATTAGTTTAAAAAGAAAAAGGAAACATAAATAAAAAGGAAAAATAAAATAATAATAATAATGATATAATTAGATATATTTAATTCATTAAGGGTATCAATGTAATTAACCACCGTAAGAGTTAACGTGAACGCGACACGTAGGAAACTCACTTCTCAAATAATATTATAGAGATATTTTACTATGTTTAGCTTAATTCAAAGCTAAAATCTATCGAGTGATCTAGAGTTTTTGTGAATTTGACTTCGATACACCACAATTACGCCTCTGAAACTGCAGAGTAGTTCACTAAGGATAATTTGAGTATATCAAAGACCATTTATATAAAATGTGTTTGTCTATGTGTTTGTTAAGGAATAAGCATAAAATTATCAAGAGATTGACGTTTGTATAACACTCAATAGTTATAAATAACTCTTGAGATACAGATCTTTCAAGGAGCCATATCCTCACTTGCCTTGTCACTGGATTAATAAGGTGATCTGGAATGATCCAATATGGATTCTAAGAAAAGCAGGGATGAGACACAAGTGGTCCGAAAAACTAAAAATATTCAGGTTCATAACAATTTACATTCGGTGACAAGGTAAGGATATCTTTTTCCAACTAGGGTCGCAGCAGACAATCTATACAGCTCACCAGAGCAACATACCACAAGATTTATTTTGTATATGCGGGTATTAAGTTGAAAATGTAGAGGTATGGATTGGACTGGACAATTAGTTATTTCTGGGANGTTTTCCAACTAGGGTCGCAGCAGACAATCTATACAGCTCACCAGAGCAACATACCACAAGATTTATTTTGTATATGCGGGCGGGTATTAAGTTGAAAATGTAGAGGTATGGATTGGACTGGACAATTAGTTATTTCTGGGAAATTTAACACAAATATAAACCGAAATCCTTATTGTTATCAGAGAAAAAGTAAACTTTCAATTTTCTTTTGGAGTTTCAATTACATTTGGGATTTAACAAGCCGGATTGATCAACATGGAACAAGTAGTGGTTTGGCCTTATAATATAACAAAATATCAAACTGCCTGCAGAAACGAAAATCTATTCCATTTTGCTTCCTTATTAAACAATAAATCTGGAGGAAGACAAAAAAAAGAACAATGTAGTTGTTAGCTCTGCTAAACTTACAAAACTTTTGAAGCTAAACTCAAATCATCACAACACGTATAACTCTCCTGCTTTTGCAGGCTTTGAAAGTGTACAAATTCTCCCTTCTTGTTAAAAAGAGGATCATGTTCTTGAAGCTTCTCCTTCATCTTCCATTAATGCAGCCAGATTATGCAGAACGGAGTAGATCTCTTCTTTACGAGGATGGTGCCAACCATCCGAGACTGTGAAACTCTCAACTTTCTCCCCGATTCCAATCCAACTACGAGCTTTTTCTTTGTTCACGCTTCTCTTCTTCATGATCCCTCTCAGAGTCTCTACTGATTCCCAGTTTCCATGATCTGCGTGAATGCTCGACAGTAATATGTAAGGCGCAGACGACTCAGGGTCCAGCTTGATCAGCTCTTCCGCTGCTTTCTTTCCCAACTCTACATTTCCATGGATCCTAGATACTCCCAGGATGGCATTCCAGATATGCTCGTCCGGTTCAAAAGGCATTCTCTCGATCCTGCTCATCAATTCTTTAAAACAACCGGCACGACCTAAAAGATCTATCAGACATGCGTAATGTTCTTGGTCGGGAACGATCCCGTAATCAACAGTCATTGAGTCAAACCACCTGACCCCTTCCTCCACCAGACCTGAGTGACTGCAAGCGCTGAGAATCACAACCAGAGTTGTCCGGTTCGGATGTACTCCAATCTTGATCATCTCATCAAGCAAGCGCAAGGCCTTGTGGCCAAGCCCGTGATGCGCTAACCCAGATATCATCGTGTTCCACAGAACACAGTCTTGCTTGTCATCACCGTAACGATCGAAAACCATCTCGCTGGCTTCCAAACTCCCTGATTTAGAGTACATATCAATCAAAGAGCTCACAACAATCGCATTAGGTGTAACATTTGTACGGATCATGTATCCATGAATCTGCTTCCCGTGTCTAAGAGACGCAGCGGCACATAGACAGCTGCTGAAAGTAAACTGCTCAGGTTTAACCCTCAAAGCAATCATTTTCCTAAACAAATCGAGCGCGTGGTCCCCTGAGCCTTGCCTAACATACCCAGCAATTAATGCGGTCCAAGAAACCGGATTATTTTTCTCTGGCATTTTCGTGAATAACTCGTTAGCCGCTTCCATATCACCTACTTTAGCATATCCAGAGATGAGAGTGGTCCAGATATAATCATCCCTCACTCCCATCTCATCAAAACATCTTCTAGCACTCTCCATCTCACCACACTTCGCATAAGCATCGATGATAGAACACGAAAGCACCACATTTGAGAGAAACCCAGCAACAAGAACCTGCCCGTGAGCTTGTCTGCTGAGCTGGAGCTCTCTGGACTTCACACAAGCAGTCAAAACACCGGAGAAGCTGAACTCATTGCACTTGATCCCAGATCTCCTCAGCTCTCTATAAAACCACAGAGCTTCCTTCAGATCCCCACTCTTAGCGTAACCAATCACCATCGTGTTCCACGAGACGACATCCCTCTCCGGCATTCCGTCGAACACCGCTCGGGCACGAGTCAACATCCCCGATTTAACGTAACCAGAGATCATATTGTTCCACGAGTACAAGTTTCTGAAATGCATTTTGTCGAACACTTTGCAGGCGTCGACGTGTTTACCGCATTTCATGTACATTCCGATCAGATGATTGGATAAAAGCGTGTTGGGCGTTTTCTTGAATCCGGTGATCTTCAAGTGGCGATGGATCCATTTGCCTTGTTTCAACGACCTGGTGTCTCCGCNTTCTCCGCAGCGCTGGAGGAGAGAGGCGAGGACTTCGAAGGGTAAGCGAATCCCTTGTTGTGTTAGGGACTCGAGGCGGGAGACGGCTTGGGAGAGCTCTTCTTTGAGGAACGATCGGGGGATTGGGATTGGGGGACGTTTCGTAGGGTTACTGATGGGCATTGGAGGGAGAAGAAACCACCATGGGAGGAGGAGGCTTGGCTCCTTGAGTCTCCACCGGCGAGTATAGGTGTGAAGGGTTTAGACGGCGGCGAGATTCGCCGGTACGAAATCATATGACAAAATGTGGATTAGAAAACCGGATCTGGTTTTGGTATTGGACCATACAAACAGAGACCATTGGGCTTAATTTAGCCCACGGGCCTCTTTTTAAGGTATCTTGTTTTTTGATGGAAATGTATATCAGTTCAAGTCAAGATAAAACCAGGTTGAGCCGCAGGGCCGTGCCTGACTACAAGCTTATCAAGCATGTGCTTCAGCTAAATAAATTTTAAGGGCCAAATTGAGAAAGATTACTTGGTTCAGTTGGATTGTCGAGTTGTTTTGTTCATTTAGTGGAAAGATTCGATTCTTCCTTTATACATATTTTACCAAATGCTTTACTAAAAGGGCAAAAATTTTTTTTTGCTTCTAGGCCTAGAAAAGTCAGGCACCCCCCTGGGTTGAGGTAATGTAAAATACTGAAAAAAAATGTTGTATGGTAGGCATTTCTTCCGAGTTTAATGATACAAAGCCATTGTAGATTTGTAGTGAACAACGGTAACATCGTAGCCAACGATGGCATCACCAAGAGGACCCTTGGACTATGATTGAAATTCCCAACCCTAACTATGGTTTGTAAGGCTTAATCGGACTTGATAAATCAAAAAGGAAAAGGAGATAATTGAGGAAACTATTTACTCTAAAAAATGAAGGTACATACGGTATATATATTGGGACAACCTGTACAGTGTGTGTAATAAGAGATAAAGAATGTGTGGAGTTTCGATTAGACAAAATTTTGTCTGTACAAAGAAGATACCACAAAAACAATACAAAACTAACATATCATCATTTTTCATTCCACGAGGCACACATTCTTTCTAGTATTCAGGGCTGTACAGGGTTATCAGGTGTTCTTCGCTCCTGCTGCTCTTTCTTGACTCGTACCATCTTACTGTTTCTGAAGACCCAAATATCAAATCTGCATTGCCACCACAAGAATCAAATATAATGGATGATAAAATCAAGAGTTTGTTTTTTTGTTTCATTTTCACCTGAAGAAGCTTGCTGTTCCTCCTCTTGCTTGGTCCCATGAAGTATCATTGTGCCTGTAAGCACAGTGATGAATCCACATATCTCAGAGGCTATGCTGGTTGCATCTTGCCCAGACCAGTCCTGTAAAAAGGCCATGTTTACAAAACAAAAAGTTGAAACAGAATTGCTGATGGAGACCCTAATTATAGTTAAAACGTACCTTGAACATAATTGCACTAGCAACGATTGTAAGGGTTGTGAACATAACGTAGTACACGGGAGAGACAATTGCTGCATTGAATGTATCCAACGCCTGCCAAAAGAATACACATTAGAACGAATCCAAGGCCACAAGTTTCAACAAGTCAGGACGGGCATAAAAAGACGGGAGCTTTACCTTGTTGAGATAAATTAATTGTGTAACGACACAGGTCACTGCAACCATGAAAAAAATCCATGTCTGCGGATACCCGATCTGGCTTACTCCTTCCATTGTTAACTTTATCGCAATTCCAATGGCCTTTATGCTCATAACCTGTTTAAAACATCATCAGAGACACCAACAGCAAGAAGAAAAAAACACATTAAGATGCTCAGATGAAGCAATCTTACAGTGAGAGCACCCATTAATGAACAGATCCCAATATAAACAAGAATGTTTGTTTGGCCGCATAAAGGTTCAAAGTGGAGAATCAAAGCAAGGACAATCGACATGCTTATGGCTACGTACACTAGAAAAGCTGTTTCATAAACAAAACAAAATAATAATAATGAAACAATCACACACAAATTCATCATCATCATCATCATCATCATGTTATGCAAAGGGAGGTAACCTACCTGGCTGAGTAGCCAGATTCCATATCTCTTGGACGGAATCAGGAGTCTGCTCCTTAGGAGCGTGGATGACAATAACAACGGAGCCGACGATGCAAGAAACGCATCCAAGAATCCCCATTTTCTTTAGTTTCTCTTTCAACAGGAAATGCGCCAACAGAGCACTGATGATTATGCTCAAAGCACCAAGAGGAGTGACAAGCACAGCTGGTGCGTATATGTAGGCAACAAAGTTTGCAGCTTCTCCAACAATCACTACAACAAGGAATCTTGTTTTAGACTATGTTGTGATCTAAACATATAGAAAATCGAATAAGATGAGAGAAAGACACTCACTAGTGATCATGCCTGCCCACCAAAGAGGCTCGAGTAAGTATGTATAACCTCCATACCCTGCAACCATCAAGTAAATCCCAATTACATATGATGAGAGATATAATTGCGAAATAATAAAAAAAAAAAAAAGAGCAATTAGAACAAAGTAAGAGAGTAATAAAGAAATATTGAAGACCTGCACGGGTGCCACTGGCAGCAGAACGTTTGAGACCTTTCTTCTTTAAGATGAAGCTGGAGCCAATGAAGGCACTCGACGCTACTGCTAGTATCAACCCCTTCCCATTGTCCGACTCCATATATTCCTTTTTTTTTCCTTCCCCAAATCGGAAAGAGAAATTCTAGTTCGGTTTCAGAATCAAATCGCGGATTGGTTATTGGTAATAAAGAGAGAATGGATGACGGAAGATGCAACGCGGCCGTCTCAGGCGACTTGTGCGATTTGCTGATGAATTTCGAAATGAGAGAGAAGAGTCTTCTTGTCTTGTCTTGTGTCAACTTTTTCACACGTTTTGCTCTTTGATTCGTCGCCTAGCCATCTCCGGTTCTTCGGTTTATTTGGGTTTACGATAGTTTTTCCAATTTTAACCGAGTCAATTGATTGGTACGATTTGATCTGATTGTCAAATTCAGTTTGATTTTGTAATCTATTATTTTGCATTTTTTTTGTTTCATTTCGATTTACTTTTTCAAAAGATCGATCAATTTGATAACTTGTAGTTATTTCAGTATATATTAGAAGTTCAAAACCAATTAAATACCATACCAAACTGAGTGCCGGTTCAAAACAATAGTATATTACTGGATCGGTTTTGTGATATGAACCGATTTGACCGACTCGTTTTGGTTTTATACCCATGACTTGTCTGTCTTTCTATTTTTTTTTTTCTTTTATTGTATAAATAAGCACATGTGTGTATCATAAAGGCTGCAGCTTTAGCCGCCGGAACTTTGTGAGTTGGTTTATTGGTATAACTTATTTCTAATTAGCCAGCTAATATGATGACTCTGTTGGTGGACTAGTGAGAGTATTAAAATACCTAAATAAAACTTTACATAATACAGAGCCGGTTCCACAACATCTGGTACTCTTTCGCCTACCATTTCAAATTTTGTTTTTGTTGAGTTTCAAGTGAATTATGCTTAGGCAGAGACAAATGGAACCAATAAGCCCACCATAACTTCCTTTTTGTCGTACTTGATATCAAATGCTACTAATGAACCAACAATTACAGACGAACATTGAGATTAGTGTTAATGGTCCAAGAGAAAAGAATATGAGATATTTGGATTTCTTGTATTTCGGTTTGGGGTTAGTTCACTTCCGGATAGTTTTACGAATTTGGTCGGAATTTAGACTTCGAATTAGGATTTACCTGAAATAACCGATATAATTAGAGACATTGGACTAATACAATAAATACAATTCATCCAAATCTCGTTTATCATCGAACACATCACAACTGTTTCTACTCCCGTCAAGCACCCATGTTTTCGTTAGTGTTACTGTTCTCTCCAGACCCAACATCTACATTCTTGCGCCAAATGAACCTCTCATATTGATACTAAACACAAACCCACCAAAAAGAAAATCATAGACTCCAAGTAACAGCTCAAACACGAACCTTAGGAGGTTATGTGATGTCTTGCATTTTTACATTTAGCATTCATTTACATCACAATAGGTGCATATTTAGAAATTCATGGCGAAATAGAAGAGAAATCTGAACATTCTGAGAGTTTGGACAGGTGATATTTGATATATGAAATATAATTCATTGTACTCCAATGAACATATAGGAATATATAATTTCTTAGATTAAAAAATATCTTGAAATACATTAGAGTAACATATATGTATATATGAATTTTTGGCCTAACGAACATATATGTATATACAAAATGTATATTTAAAAAACTTCCCAATTTTGGGAAGTTTTTTTAAATATATTACATCACGTTTACACTAAGCTCTTATTATATTTCATAAGCTTTCGCTCGATGGTCGATACTGGATACAAAGGACATAGTGAGTTAAAAATGGTTGGCTACAATGGATACTTCATACACGTCTCCGAGATTAATCATACCACATTCTACACTATTACAACATTTTTTGCGATAAAGGGAACAAAAGGAATTGAGACTTCTCGTTCATTAAAGATTTTTATTGAAAAAGACGCAAAGAGATATGACATTTTTATTTAAACATAGAGAAAAAAAAACAGAGTTTGTTGGCTGGAACGTAAAAACATAAACATGGAACATCTACATAGGCTTTAACACAAAGCAAGATACAAGGGATTATTATTTTTCTGGCATCATTCAACTTCAAGGATGAGAAGGGAAAGGAGGCCATTTCCCAAACTTAATTAGGGTGTGGAATGTATTTAGGTGGGAAAGGGGGAAGCTTCGGAAGTGGTGGACACGGTTTCTTCGGAATCACCACTGGTGGCTTGTAGATTGGTTTGTATATGGGCACCGGCGGCTTGTAGATTGGTACCTTAGCTTTAGGCGGACACGGCTTCTTTGGATTTACCACCGGTGGCTTGTAGATGGGCACTGGGGGCTTGTAGATTGGCACCTTAGCTTTTGGCGGGCACGGCTTCTTTGGAATCACCACCGGTGGCTTGTAGATTGGCACCTTAGCTTTTGGCGGACACGGCTTCTTTGGAATCACCACCGGTGGCTTGTAGATAGGCACCGGGGGTTTCAAGATCGGCTTGTGAAGAGGCGGACATGGTTTCTTTGGGATCACCACTGGGGACTTGTAAATAGGAACCGGTGGCTTGTAGATAGGTACTGGCGGCTTGTAGATAGGTACTGGCGGCTTGTGGGCGATCTTTGGTGGGAACGGCTTCTTGGGGATCACCATCGGTGGCTTGTAAATTGGGAGCAATGGTGGAAGCTCTATCTTTGGGGGACAAGGCTTTTTGATCTTAGGAAATGGAGGAAGTTTAAGCGGTGGGGGCAAAGGGAACTTAGACATATCCCACAAGAACTTTGAGAAGCAAAGTTCCGGTGAGAATTTAAGCTTTTGTTTGATCCCCAAAACGTGTTTTTCTCCATCCTTAGACAAAACCACGATCTTAGAAGCCTCGAGGCCGTCGTGGGATGGACAAGGGTTCCCGGAAGCTGTCTTTCTATTTTTTTATTTTATTGTATATAATAGCACAAGTGTATCATAAAGGCTGCAGCATTAGCCGCCGGAACTTTGTGAGTTGATTTATTGGTATAACTAATTTCTAATTAGCCAGCTAATATGACGACTCTGTTGTTCCTAGTGGACTAATGAGAATATTAAAATGCCTAAAACTTTATACAGAGCTGACTATAAAACGGTTGTTACTCTTTGGCGTCCCATTTTAAATTCGCATTTTAAAATCTTTGGCCCCAAAGACTAATGGGAAAATCGCATTTTAAATCTCCAGAATGTCACTTTCTATCACTTTAAACACTGAAGTTTTTTTGCTAGCACTTTAAACCTCCAAAGTGACATTTTTAGCATAACAAACCTTCAACTACGTTTTCCTGTTCACATATGACCGATTTTACAGGTTAAAATATTAATAAAAATAATAAAATTAATAAAAAATAACCAAAATACATAAAAATTCGAAAAAATAGAGAAATTGTAAAAATTTCAAAACAAAGTTCAAAAATATGTAAAATTTCAAAACTATAAAAAATTGATTTTAAATTTTAAAAATAAAATAAATATGAAATATTCTAAAAATTTAAAAATAAGATCTAAAATATGAAAATATCAAATTTAAAAACTAAAGTAAAATTTTAAAAACTTTAAAAATTATAAAATTCAAAAATAAGATATAAAATTTAATATTTAAACTTAAAAACTAAAATTCTAAATATCTAACTGAAAAATTAATAAAAATACATAAACATTTGAATAAANATAATAAAATACATAAACATTTGAATAAAATTGGAAACTGCAAGATTCAAAAAACAATTCATAAAAAATCAAAAAGTTCAAAAATATAAACTTGCACCTTTTGAATGCTTCAAATTTGAAATTTTATATTTATATTTTATATTCTAGAACTTTTTGATTTTTTACGTTTAATATTTAGAATTTAAAATGTGATTTTCCTGTTAAATATTTAGAATTCTTAAAGTTTTTAAAATTTTACTTTAGTTTTTAAATTTTCATTTTTTTTTCATTTTAGATCTTGTTTAAGATTTTTTTTTATTTTATTTTTAAATTTGAATTTTTATTTATATATTTTGAACTTTTACATTTTTTGAAATTTGTTTTGAAAGTTTTACAATTTCCCCAATTTTATTCGAATTTTTGTGTATTTGTATTTTTTTTTTAAAAAAAAAATTATTTTTATTTAATTTTTACCTGTAGAACCGGTCACACACTAGCAAAAAAACGTAGTTGGAGGTTTGTTAAGCTAAAAATGTCACTTTGGAGGTTTAAAGTGCTAGCAAAAAAACTTCAGTGTTTAAAGTGCTAGAAATAACACTCCCAGTGTTTAAATGCGATTTTCCCATTTACTTTTACTGAACTACAAGTGAATTATGCTTAGGTAGAGTACCAAACTACAAATGGAACCAATAAGCCTACCATGACTTCCTTTATTTGCCTGCCTTGATATTAAAAGCTAAGTAATGAGCCAACAATTACAGCTGAAAATCGAGATTTAGTGTTAATGAAAGCCCAAGAAAAAAAATATGAGAACGATTGTGCACCAAGCTTTGGGTTATTTTGGATTTTCTTGTATTAACTAGATTCTTGAGCCAAATGAATCTCTCATATTCCCTCAATTTTTGAATAAGTGTCACTACGACATTTTTCGCACAAATTAAAAAAAATGTTGAAATATGTATAAATTGTTATTAATTACACTTCTTTGATTAATAGTATTTGAGATAAATAAAATTATTTATAAAATTCATGCAATTTGCAATTAATTTTTAACTGATGTAAATATAATTTACATTGAATTTGTAAAGTGACACTTTTTATAAAACAAAAAAAATCAGTTAAAATGATATTTATTCAAAAATGGAGGGAATATTGATTAAAAAAGTCGTGACTTTTGGTTTTAACTATTAACCATCGTTCTGTAATCAAGGTAGAGACACCTGAAGACTAAACACAGACCCACCCAGAAATATTCAAGACTCCGAGTAACAGCCAGGCGAAATAGCTGGCTAATTAGAAATTAGTTATACCAGTAACGAGCCAGAAATCTAGAAGGTTATGTGGTGTCTTGCATTTTTACCTTTTAACATTCATTTTCATCACATTAGGCAATAGAGGAGAAATCTGAACATTCTGAGAGTTTGGGCATGCAATATTTGATATATGAAACTCCAATGAACATATATGTGTATATAATTTCTTAGATTAAAATATAACTTGAAATACATTAAAGTAACATATATGTATATACGAATTTTTGGCCAAAACGAACATATATGTATATACAAATAAAAAGTTACCAATAAAATATTACATCACGTTTACATAAAGCTCTTATTATATTTCATAATCTTTAGCTCGATGGTCGATACAAAGGATATACTGGGTTAAAAATTGTTGGCTACAATGGAAGCTTCATATACGTCTCCTGGATTAATCCTACCACATTCTATATTGTCACAACAATCTGTTTGCGATAAAAGCGTAAAAGGAATCGATACTTCTCGTACAGTAAAGATCTTTAAAAGAAAAGACACAAAGAGATACTACATATTTTATTTAAACAGGGAGAAAAAAAATACAGAGTTTGTTGGCTGGAACGTAAAAACAGAAACATGGAACATCTACGTAGAATTTAACAAAGCAACATGCAACAATAATTATTTTTTTCTGGCATCATTTACTTCAAGGATGAGAAGGGAAGGGAGGCCATTTCCCAAACTTAGGGTGTGGAATGTATTTAGGTGGGAAAGGCGGAAGCTTCGGAAGTGGTGGACACGGTTTCTTTGGAATCACCACTGGTGGCTTGTAGATTGGTTTGTAGATGGGCACCGGCGGCTTGTAGATTGGCACCTTAGCTTTAGGAGGACACGGCTTCTTTGGAATTACAACCGGCGGCTTGTAGATGGGCACGGGAGGCTTGTAGATCGGTTTGTATTTAGGCACCT
>OVBX01006477.1:0-11790 GCA_900406325.1 Erucastrum elatum
ACGAATACTTGAAAAAACGAGGCGAATACGGGTCAAGTAACGAGTATAAGGCGAGTAACGGGTATTCGTGCCCAGCCCTACTTTTGATTACTCCTTGCTCTTTGTGGGGGCAACTATCTATAAGTTTGGTCCAAGACCTTGGTAGAATAGGGGACTTTTCTTGTCCTCGATGTTTCTTAAGTAAGAATTTAAATACCAAAAGTCTTATCACTGCCTTCTGTAATATTATATAGCATTGATTTTTAAATAATCCACCTTAATTCATGAATTATAACAAGCCTTATTAAAAATAATTGCCCACATTCTGGTAAAACTACGAGTCCACTTTACCATAAGAAAAAAGACAGAGTCCATAAAATGTAAGACATTCTTCTTGGTTTAAATAGAGTTCCGAACTCTGGATCTTCTCGTTTCATTCGGAAAAGACCACTCTTCACCTTGGGAAGCCTTTTGTAAAATACTCTTACATATGTCACGCACGAACAGGAGATATTAATTAACAATTCATGAAGCAAAATGTATAAGATCAATATTATACGGTTTATACCCAACGAGAACCGTAACTCAACTCAACTGACGTAATTCCATAGACTTCTAGAATAATGATTTACTTTTTTACCAGTGTTGTTAGTTCAAATACAAAAATATTTAGTCATAATCTAAGAAAATTCTAGTTTAGGTTATTCAGAGAGCCAGAACTTCATAGTCATTCAGAAAAAAGCTATAGAATCAAATGATTTCGTGGACATAATTGATATTCGGATGACTAGGATATGGATTTCCGGCAAAAACTTTTTGATTACTAAAAAGTAGATGATACATGTTTAGTGTATTCTAAAAATTATATTGACGGATGTTTGGTTGAGACTTTTGACCCTAAATAACCCTCGAGTCTCGGCCATGTTTATCAGTGGGACTTTTGTCCAAGTCTTTGGTGTTTTTAATTAATATTCGGTGATTAAAACTTTGCTTAATTTTGTGATTATTGGTGGGACTTTTGCGGTCCTTAACTTTTTTTACAAAAGTAAAATCAAATAATCAATGTAAATCTATTAATGAAAAGAAAAATTATTTTATTCATTTAAAAATAAAATTACAAACATTTTATGGAATTGAAAAAAAGACATACATGGAGAAAAAAACTAATATTTTCTTAATTTTGTAGAAACTTGAAAATTACATATTATTTTAAAGATGTCCAAATTTTTACCATATATGTTCAATCAATTTTTTTTTAATTGTTGATGGGTATGTTCATCCCGAACTTCTTTCCGACGACCAATTGGACACAAGCGTCTTTTAGACCTTTTTATAGTAAATGTAAAATCCTCATCTTGAAATTCTTCAAGAGTGTCTGAATGCTGTTCATCTTCGACAATCATATTGTGAAGCATGATGCATGCTTTCATAATATTACCTATTTTTTCTTTATCCCATAAGTTAGAAGGATTTTTGACGATCGCAAATCTTGCTTGCTCTAGGCGATATAATATCAAAACAGAAACAAATTAAGAACACATAAAAAACTTGTTTTATGCGATATAATATCAAAACATAAACAAATTAAGTTCTGAAAATAGATGACAAAACTACTTCTACGAAACCCGAGTGGGAACAGACCATAACGACCACTAAGCTTAATGATAGAACCGAAGATACCATCAACGAAACAAACATCAAACAATTGTTCATGTTTTGATAAGCTATAACCCACCAACCATCAACGAAACAGCAACAAAGAAACCATCATCGATCATCATCAGGAGAGAAAGTAGATCGAGCTACCAATACTAGTCTATAGAGAAAGACTAACATTTTTTATTCAACTGTGGTGACGGCTTCAGGAGAGGGAATCGACTCAGATTCTGCTGACGGCTTCAGGAGAGATGCGGGAGAGACTCGGAGAAGGAGGTGGGATATTCGACAGGAGCTACCGGAGGAGAATCGGCGGAGAGACGATGTCAGAATCTCGTCGCATGCGGAGCCGTCGAGGGAGAAGAGATACAATTTTAGATGGAAAATGAAACCGAAACTCGTGTTTCCCCACATTCGCTTCTCTCCTTCGTTTCGAGCCAACACGTGGCAGCGACGGACACACCAAGGTCGACCTTACTTAAGGCCCGTCCGTATGAATATAACCCATTTTTGATTTATTTTTGGCCCAAAAATGCCCAAGGACCAAAGCCACGGACGCCAATAAACATGGCCTAAAGGTACCTGATTGTAGATAAACATGCTTGTCATGTAGTAGTTGGTATATTGATTACATATAAACATGTCAGATCGTTCGATTTAGCGTACACTTAATGATGGGTTGCAGAACCAAACCGGGGCGTCTTGAACCGGATCGGAGTAGCAAATTGCAAGTAGGTGGTGACGTGAAGTTCAAGTTCAGTTTATTTCTATTTGATTGTTATTTGTTTCAAGTCATTGTTAGTTGTTAATAAGGGAGACCAAGTCATCCTATAGTTTAGGAACCTTAACTCCCACTTTTCCACTTCCAGTATTGTAGGAATCAATGATTCCAACCTCTGTTTTTAGTTTCTTTATAAATCAATGAAAAGCTAAAAAAAGAAGCAATATGAATTGCCCAAAAAAGTATTTGTTTTCATATTCTTAGTTTAAAACTTTGATCAAGTTCATTGCTATCAATTGGTATCAGAGCATTGCTCTCGATCCATTTTTTTCTTTTCATGGGTTCCACTAAAGAGCGTCTTGAAGCTCTAAAATCTGGGCTCGGTCTTGTACAAGATGAGCTGCAGAATCTGACAACTCGAATGGACGAGAAGCTCCAAGGTGTATAAACAATATACAAGTCATTGGAGACAAGATTTAACCAAACACTTGAAACCTCCATGGCTCGTATGATGGAACTAATCGCCCAAATCCGCAAAGGAGAATCAAGCACATCCTCGGTCAGCCACACCAACACAGCTCCACCACCACCACCTCTGCTGCCCATTCAGCCAGCAAACCCACCGTCAGGAAACAACACACCACCACCTCCACCGTTCCCACCTTACGCTGCACCACCTCCGCTACCCATTCAGCCAGGAAACAACGCACCACCACCTCCACCGTTCCCACCATACGTCGCACCACCACCGCAACCGCTACACCCACCACAAATGCAACCACCATATTTTCATCAGTTTCCACCTCTACAACCGCATGAACAACAACAACATTCTCCACAAAATCCACAACCACACAGATGCATCAAACTTGATTTTCCACGCTTTCATGGAGGTGATCCTACTGAATGATTAAGCAAAGCAATACTTTGCATACCAGGGAATCCCGAGAGCTAATCAAGTCAATTTCGCCTCGTATCACCTTACACAAGAGGCAAACAAATGGTGGTTAGCCACTGCCAAGGCACTTGGTCTTGATCCAAACCCACTGCTTGGGAAACGTTCGAACAAGAGTTGTGGGTTCGTTTTGGTCCTACTGAAGGCGAAATTTTTCATGAAGCACTATCTCATATCCGCCAAACAGGATCCTTTCGAGACTACCAAAAAGAGTTTGAGCGGCTGATGAACAAGGTCGAAAATTGGTCTGAGGCGGCTATGGTAGGGACTTTTCTTGGTGGATTGACTGATAATATTGCTGATAATGTTCGTATGTTTTCTCCAACGACATTATGAGAAGTCATCAAGTTGTCTAGACTCCGAGATGAGCAGTTGCAAAAACAACGACAATTGTTAGGAGTGAACTCAATCACCCCTTTGATACCTTAGAACACAAGATTGCTTTGATGCCAATTAAGGCTCCTCTTCAAAGCTAAGAGAGTGTGAAAAACAAACTAATAAACAAAACACAAGTACTACAATTTTCTCTTCTTCTCATTCACTAAAACAAACGTTTATTAAATACACAAACATATAACTTCCAACTAAACAAACGTGTTAACAAGTTGGAGACTTCCCAATAATGTAGGAAACACACTAAGCCATACTCTAATCCATCTTTGACCAAACTGACACCGGTTAACTCTGGTTATGATCTTATCAATACTCCACCCTCCAAAGAACCTTGTCCTCAAGGTTCAACAATGGAGAATAGTGTTGAAACCGGTTCATGATCTGCCAAGTCCTCTCATCTACTGGCAATTCTCTTCCTTTCATTTGTGTTTCACGTAGAAGATGTTTCCCACCACGCTCAGAACGAGACGTTGAAAGGAAGATCGTATTACCAATCCCTTACACGTTTGTAAGTTAAGGATCTCATCATGGATAGGAGTCGTTCTGGAACATAAACGAAAAGACTTATTGTCTCCTCTAGTTATATGCTCAGTTCTTCTCGCTGTCTTGAGAACAATAACGCCTCCGGGATAGTAAGGTTGAGGCTTCTTGACCAGTCCGGTTGTAGGCTCACTTTTCTTTGTTGTCTTCATGACGCCTTGATTCTTCAGAGCTTTTTGACCAGTTGATGTCGTAGTGGTTGTCTTCTCAAAGCGGTGACCACATCGAGATTCTTTTAATCCTTCTCTAAAACTTTTACATCTTTCTCTGAGCCGGCTGATGGAGTCGATAAGGTGTTGGATCCAGCGTCATATCGGCTATCTCCTTTTCTAGATTGCCAATGTTTTGCCGTGCATCGATCACGCAACTCTTTTTTTTTTGTGGGTGAAAATGATTTGTTACCACAGTTAAGTGGTCCGGATCAAATCGGTGAAGCGAAGTCGCAAGATAGAATTGCTCTGATACCAATTGTTAGGAGTGAACTCAATCATCCTTTTGATACCTTAAAACACAAGATTGCTTTGATGCCAATTAAGACCCCTCCTCAAAGCTAAAAGAGCGTGAAAAACAAACTAATAAACAAAACACAAGTACTACAATTTTATTTTCTTCTCATTCACTAAAACATATGTTTCTTTTTTTTTTTTTTTAAACAAATGTTTCTTAAATACACAAACATATAACTTCCAACTAAACAAACGTGTTGACAAGTTGGAGACTTCCCAATAATGTAGGAAACACACTAAGCCATACTCTAATCCATCTTTGACCAAACTGACACCGGTTAACTCTGGTTATGATCTTATCACTTAAACTGATAAACTAGATTTTGATCCGCGCTTTCAAAGCGCGGATTTATGTTTGGTGAAAACTTTATATAACCATATTTATATAATTCATCTTGTATATGCATTTTTATAAACCCGTCTCATATATGTATTTTATATCCGGATTTATGTTCGATTAAAACTATATTGTACATGTATTTTTAAGTTTTTAATTCTGAATTTGATATTTTGAATATAAATTAATATAACAGTTTTATAGTTTTGATCGGTGTTTTGAAACCCGACTCGGACCTGCGGCTGAACGGGTTAACGGTTGGTAATCCAATATTTTTAATATTGTGATTTTTTTAATGATAAATCTCTGTGATCATAAGTTGAAAATTTGTTTAAAATATATTTATATTTTTCAAAATTGTTTTAAATGATAATGATTATTATCAAAATTAATAATTTTAGAATTAACTAAAATCTTAAAGAATAATCGGCATGCTGTTATTGAATTTAAATAACTTATCAGTCTAACCAAACTCATAACAAAACCAAACGACCTCACCGAAAAGAGTCATCAGTAGAGGTAAAAAGAGTAAAAATTCCAATGTGCTTGTACTTTAATAGTATAGATTATCCAGCCAGCAGTGTTCAATCACTTCAACAATCAAACTACTATTTCGAAATCTGTTTCTATTCTTCACAAGCTCGTTGACAAAAAAAAAAAAAAAATTCTTCACAAGCTATAACTTTTATTTGAAGACCAAAAAAAATCTTAAATCCACGAGTTGCCGTAAGAAAACAAAGTAAATTTTAAATTCTCTCATATTCGATTTCCAACTTCCTCTTTCTTATAAACTACATAAAAACAAAATCAGTGAAACACTAATGAATTAAAAGAAACACATTTACATTGTAATAGTGTTTCCAACTAGGGACTAGTTTCAGGTTAATCGTCCTAGTCTCTTAGTGGCAATGAGATTTAATTGGCACCTCTAAATTCTCCACTTACTCATTTTTGGTGAAGATATCAATTGGTCTTGTTGGCATTTTAGAAATAAACTCGTCTGAATTGGTATAATTTCCACCGACATATCTTCCAAAAAAAAAATGGTAGTTCGAGTGGGCAAGCCACTACCATCCCCGGAAAGAGAATGTGAAAATTCCGGTGGCCCGTGTAATTATTTGCAGCCGCAGAGATTCGAAGCCGGAGTATTGGACATCATAGCATCACACTAGCCCTCAACCGACATATCTTCCAATTGAGGAGGATGTACATAATCATTAGTCACAACGAAAAAAAGAAACTAACCAAAAAAATGACTACTGGCTGACACACATGCTTTAACAATCTCTAGTCAGGATATGATATCATCGACTTATCCCACCTAAAGTAATATGTACTAGCTTATAATAGTGCTAAGGAAACTGGTCTTGTTTTGTTCTATACGAGCTTGAGCTATCCTCTGTTTTTTTTTGTCCACTAACAATTATTTTTATTAATAGGAAAGAGGAACTTGGAAATCGATCGATATACCTCGCATCTATCTAAACCTGCAGAGTTGATTGAGCCAAAAGAGAAGACACTTAATGGAGGAATACATACTTAATGGAATTACGACAAGGACAAGGGTGTCTTAAAGGTTGACCTGGTTTTTCCAGGTTTAGGCAAATCCGGCAAATCTTCTCCCACTTTTCGTCTTTAATCTGCAAATCTACACAAACGAGTTTCGCTTTGTCCATATAATTAACAAAGACAAACAAAAGATACGAGAACTATATATATTTTTATGTTACGTGTATGAAACATCTGTGACTTTAAAACCCCTATTCACCCTAAGAAACTCATTAAATAAACAATGCCAAATCCCTACGTGTCGAAAGTAAAAAACCATATACATATGAAGAAAGGAAATACATACAAAATGGAAACGTTAACAGAAAACAAAAAAAAATATAAAAAATATATTAGCGTATTTTATATTAATCTCAGCTTTATTGTTGACAAAAAAATCTCAGCTTTATTTATATAAAATGAGTATACATACTCAATGGAATCACGACAAGGACAAGGATGTCTCAAACGTTGACCTGGTTTCTCCAGGTTTAGGCAAATCTTCTCCACTTTCCGTCTTTAATCTGCAAACCTACACGAAGGAGTTTCGCTTTGTCCATATAATTAACAAAGACAAACAAAAGATGCGAGAACTATATATATTCTTATGTTACGCGTATGAAACATCCGTGACCTTAAAACCCCTATTCACCATAAGAAACTCTTTAAATAAACAATGCCAAACCCCTACGTTTCAAAAGTAAAAAAACCATATACATATTGTTAAGGTATCAGTTCTAGGTTCGATTGCTCAATCAGTTTCTTTCCCTTCACGTTTTAATCCAATTCAATCAACTAGAATCTTAACTAGTGAATCGACTTCAAGAATCAAACGCAAAGAACAACGACACACAGCAATTGTTTATCCAGTCTTCATTGCCTACTGATTGGAGAGAGAACTAAACTCTCATGCTTTCCACTATGGTCGATGTGATACAAATAGTGTCAAGATCTAATCTGATCTTTCTCTGTTACACAGGTACTACAAGAGGATCTATCAAGAGATGTTCGGAGAAGAATACCAGAGCGACTGTGACGAAGATGACTCGCTATCAACCTTCGATTCCTCCGACGATGACGAAGAATCACAGAATGAACTGAAGAAAGCTATGTGACCTCAAGAGCTATGATTGCTCCTCTTAGATCTCTCTATCTTGGTCAAGCTTTCTTCTCCAGCTCTTGTATTCTCTCTCTTCTCTCTCCTCTGTAACTCGATCGCCTTTTCTCTCTCTAGACGAAGAAGACGACTCAGTTCTCTGTGTGTAACAAACTCGTAACAGCCTCTAACGGCATTACTTATCTAGCTCATTTTTTTCTGATTGAACCGGAACCAACCCGGAGATATGATTCGGTTTAGTTTAAGTATCGAAGTCTGCCCATAGGCCAAACACCTAAACAACAACAGCTCACAAATCTCCACTTTTGGCGATTTGGTCAGAACCTGCCTCCGCCGAAACACAAAGCTTCTCCCGACCAAACCAAACACCACACCATGACTGGCTCCTCATCCAGCCACTCTGGCTCCGATTACAGCCACGACAGCAACAACCTGTCGAACTTCAAACCACAGATCCCAAACAACAGCTCTGATCCACTCTCACTAGGATCTGAACCAGAAAGAACTCTAGCCGATACACTCCCAGCTGATATCAAACCCCCTGAATCAGAACCAGCTCCTCTAGAAGCCTCTGAAGAATTCCCAACTCTGACTCAATCTGAACCAGCTGCTGCAGAAGAACCACGACGCCTCACCAACCTCGAATACTGTAAGTACCCAACACTGAAATTTTCTGAATAACCTTTCAAACTCTTACTGACTCGAAATCCTGCAGATAACCAGAACCTCAGCTTATTCGGCGACGCTCCAGTGACCCCAGCGTAAGATCACTGCTACTCAACATTTTTAGTTCCTCGTTGTTTTAACATAAGAACAAGTTACTAACACACATGTCCTCTGTTTCATGTACTCCACCTGAGACGCCCAAACAACAGAGCAATCTCGGAGTTTCTCTTAGAACGCTCAGGCGACGATCCCCAGCGTTACGAGGTACTTCTCGAACTCACTTACAGGTAACGTCTTCGTCAACATATCTCCTGGATTTAGGCTAGTATGAATCTTTAGAACCTTGACTAGGCCGAACTCAATGATGTCTCTGATAAAATGAATCTTCCTTGCTATGTGTTTAGTACGATCATGATGAACCGGGTTTTTAGCTAGGCAAATTGCACTCTGTGAATCACAATGTAGTTTGAAAAAATCTGAATCAAACCTAAGTTCACTGCAAAACTCCCTTAACCACAACCTTTCTTTAGTAGCTTCGGATAGAGCCATGTACTCAGCCTCTGTTGTAGATAACACAACAACATGCTGCAGTGACGATCTACGTATTACCACCAACTTTAAACACATATCCAGTCACTGATCTTCGCTTGTCGAGATCAGTTGAGTAATCAGAATCACGGAATCCCTCAACATTAAAATGATCATGTTTAGAAAACAGCAAACACACATCATTAGCTCCATGTAGATAACGTAGTATCCACTTCACTGCTTCCCAGTGTTTTCTGCTCGGCTTAGACATGAATCTACTAACCAATCCAACTACAAATGCTAAGTCATGTCTCGTACCAACCATAGCATACATCAAACTCCCAACTGCACTTCCATAAGGCAGTGAATCCATAATGCTTGCTTCAACTTTCCATTCCTTATCAGTTAAGCTTCACAGCTTAAACTGAGAATTCATAGGTGTTATCACTGCCTTGCTGATATACCATGATTTTGACCCACTTTTATTCATGGTATTTATATGATTTTACTATATATATCTATGTTTTGGAGTCTTTTAGGTATGTTTTCAGGTTCAAGGGCATTTTGGAGTAAATTGACGTTTTAGGTGCCATTTGGAGCTTAAAGGAGAGTTTTCCCGAGATAACTTAAAGATCAGACATCAAGGTCGATATCTAGAGATACATATCGATCGATACACATTCCGTGTAATCGATCGATGACACATTTGAAGAAATGACTACGAGATACTCCATCGATCGATGTACTCATTGTACCATCGATCGATATCAAGCGTGCAGAAGAAAGAAGAATATTTTCAATCGACTTGAAGCCCAAGATGTCCCAATATTACTATAATTCTCCTGACGAGTTTTTAACCTAATTGTACTCAGTATTTATACCTTTGCCTATGTGTTTTGGCAAAGTAAGCTTTTACAACATATCATTGTTCTAGTACTTTTTACTTATCAATAAAGTATTCTTTTCATCTTAATTCTGTTCTCATCTAAGGTTATAGGATTCTAAGTTTAGAAGAAAGATACAAAGAGATTTGTTATCACGAGGAACTTGATTGTTCGGTCTTCTAAATGAATCTCTATTATTACCTTGATGTTATGAGTCACTCAGTCATGCCTGAGTTGATTCCTTTGTTAGATTTAGAGTTCAAATAGTTATGAGGGATTAGCCTCAACTATAGATTGTTGAGTTGTATACTCATTATCCTGATGAACCCTAAAGCTTATTCTAGAGTAGCTAACTAGAATATGATCTTGGAAGTGATTTAATCCATAAATCANTATATTGGAAGTGATTCAATCCATAAATCATTCTCCTGACATCATCTTGCATAAGTTAAGATCCTCTAGGAATAAGCGAAAGCCGGTCTATGATCTTGGTAAACACATATTCGATTCGATCTAGAGCTATATCGATCGATACTCAAATAGAGTAATCGATCGACGACACACATATCGATCGATACAAGCTGTCAAACATCGATCGATATTGTCGGCGGACAGATCAATAGACGAGTCTAGTAACGACAGTTATTAGGCAAATCTAAAGAGTTGAAGTTCTTTAGTATATGCAAGCAACTCATTAAAACATCTATAGCATTATAATCCTGAATTAATTGAATAGTAACCTTGAATCGAACTACTTTCTCTTAATACTTATAACTCTAAATTATTTTCTTGAGCAACTAGACATTGCTCACAACTGCAATTTACATTTAAACCATTTGAACCTAGCTTATTCACTAAGGATTACTATCTTTTGTGTTCCTTCGCTCCCCGTGAAATCGATCCCTAAGTACTACATCTGAACCTCTTATTTGAGAGAGTAATTCACTCCTAGGGTAATTTTAGTGAGATTAAATTTGGCGCCGTTGCCGGGAAGCTAAGATCACCATTAGATTTAATCTGATTAGGTCTAGGTTATTTAATTTCTGCTAATTCACCTTCTGACGCAAAATTTTTTTTTTTGTTTTTCAGGTACATGCCCATCAATACCAGAAGCAACAAGAATCATCAACTTGTGTACTCAGAAGACCCCCACAGTTTGGAGCGTAACATCCGCAAGAACTTACGTTCCACATCGATCGACATTAACCCTCCTTTGTCGACCGATACCCTGACATCGATTGACATCAACAACATTTCGTCGACCGATACTTGTCTACCACAGTCGACCGAGACACCTTCTTTGTCGACCGATACTCGCCGCACTTCATCGCTCGACCACCAACCGTCGACCGATACTCTTCATCCGATATCGATCGATATAGATCACCTAACATCGATCGATACCACCCGACGAGTCATGGTAGCGCCTGTTATTCTCAGAACCGATGAGAATGGAGACCTGTGTGATCAAGATGGTCACCTGCGTAACGCAGCAGGTTAGAAGCTAAATGCTCAAAAGGAAATCATTCTTGAGCAAGACACTACAGACTTCATCCAACCTGCATATGAAACCAACAGAGCTAGAACCTTGGCAGATTATAACCGTCCAGATCAGTTCTATACCCACCGATCAGCCATCCGCCCTCCTGCCATTCATAGAGGAGATTTCGAGCTCAAGCCGCAGTACTACGGCCTCGTAGGACAGATACCCTACAGTGGGTTATCCCATGAGCATCCTATGGACCATCTGGAAAGATACGAAGATATTATATCTTCCATCAAAGCTAACGGAGTCCCTGAAGACTACCTTTTCTGCAAGCTTTTCAAATACTCTCTATCAGGAGAAGCTTTGCAGTGGCTGCGACAACTACCNGCTCTGAAGTATCAGATGGCTCTGGTTACTGTTAGTGAAGGAAATTTCAGCACAAGGAATCCACAAGACGCTGTGAAGTTAATTGAT
>OVBX01006481.1:0-11783 GCA_900406325.1 Erucastrum elatum
CCTTGAGACATGATCATCAAACCAGAAGTCTCAAAGACGATTTACCACTCTCTTTGGCTCTTCCAATCCATGAAGAGATCAAAGGAGCTTTCTCTACTTTCTGCAAATCTTTAACTACACCCAAGAAGCTCGCCTTTCCCAGCTCACGTTGATTCAAGTTTTTGTTTTGTCCAACTACTTTTCTTTTGTAGATGTTAAAAGAACAGATGAAAACAAGAATCATGTTTTAAAAGTTTTCAATTCTATGTGCTCTTTAATGTCTTTTTTTTAAAAATGGCCTTTGTCAATTACCTAACGTATGAACTTCTGGATCACGTTTCACATCCCCACCTCACTTTATTTAGGTGCTGTTCATTTAGGTGCTGTTCGTTTGGTCGCCGCACGTACTTGCGGCTGCGGCTATATTTTTCATTGACGCTTGTTCGTTTCATCGCTGCCGGTACATGCGTCTGCGTGCGAACGCAACAAAAAACGCTAGACGCCGAGAAAAACAGCGGTCGTGACTTAAACTCTGCATCTACTTAAGTAATTTACCTTTTTACCCTTAATCTAATTCTCTAATAACTAAAAAATACCTAAGCTAATAGACGCAGAAGCACTTCCCTCCTCTCATTGACGCTGCATACTCTCTTCTCAAAAACTTCTCTCGATCTCAAACCCTGCTCGAAGCTCTCGTCTCCATAGCATCTCGAGCTTGACCAAACCCATCTCTTCCATCCATCTCGATCTCGAGCTTTCCATCTCCATATCTCTCTCTCTCTCTCGATCTCCGACGCGAGCTCTCTCGATCTCCAGAGCCCTCTCTCGTTCTCCAGAGCTCTCTGTCTCCTTCTCCAGAGCTCTCTCTCTCTCTCTCTCTCTCTCTCAATCTCCACAAAGCTCTCTCGATCTCTGACGCTTCCGATCTCCACAGCTCTCTCTCGATCTCTGACGCTTCTCTCTTCTCTCTCCACAGATTACGGTGAGACTCTCTTCCATCTCTTCCACAGATCTCTGCGTGTTGATGAATGTGTGTGTGTGTTTAATGGGTTCGTTTTTGCTATTCAAAAGTATGTGTCTTTGAGATTTTGATGCGTCTGTGTATATTGGTTTGTTGCTGTTGCTTTGTTGATGCTTAGGTTCGATTCTGGAATCTGGAACCCATCTTCGAGCTTTGTTGATTTGAGTATTACTTGGGTGTTATTACTTGAGAACTCTTGAAGCATAAGATGGGTTTCTCTGTTTTATTTTTTGTTGTTTAAATGAGTTCTTGAGACTGATTTTGATGATTATTTTTGTTTCTAAGACAAGATCATGTTGGTGAATATGTTGTGTGTTTGCTTTGTCTCAGGCTCTCTCAGCTTGCTCAGACTGGCCCTGTTCCTCCATAGCATCTCCCAAGCTTCTCTCACTCAAGCTCGCCCAAGCTCACTCTGTTTCTGGTAAGTTATCAAATGGCTACTACGTAGAACAATGAGATTGTATGAGAGTTGGGTACTGTTCCTTTTCAACTGAAAATGTCATATTCATTAAATGGCTACTATTTTTGTTTACATACTCAGTGTATGTCTCCTTAGTATGATGGGTTTCATTGTTGTGCTTGTATATAAGTATTGTAGATTAAAATGAATATCAATCAAAATTCTTTTTGGATTTTAGTTAACCAAACCTTTTGTTAGTCACTTACTAATAGTTCTTTTCAGTGTGATCTTGTTAGAACACTCTTTTTTTTTTTCTGCAAAGTCTTGTTAGAACACTCATTATACAAGTTAAATTGCAGGTTCAAAAAAGAGTAAACATAAGAGTGAAGTAGGATCACTGGATGTTTCAGCCGTTGTCAGTGTGTTATATACGTTTCCTATGTGAAGCACAAAACAAAAAGGATTAAAGTCTTGGATAACTTGATGTATTAGGCTATGTTCAAAAAAATCATGTAATGGCATTCGAAAAGTTATTGAATTATTTTTGTACTTTTCTTTTTTCTTATGCATGTCAACTTTATGAATCTTGGTTTTAAACAAGTAAGTATAATAGTGGAATTGATCAAAATAATACCAACTTAAAAATGTACATATAAATTTTCAAGAGCAACCAACTAAATAACAGTAAAACTCATTTTATTTCGAAATTAAACCAACCAACCCAAAATTATGCTAATTTCAAAAATTAAATTTTAGTAAAACTCATTTTATTTATTTAAAGTACAATTTTAAACTAAATTTTACAAATTTTATTTAAACTACAATTTTTTTGATGTAAATATATTTACGACTACATTTTATTAACTTAAAATATAATTTTACAAATTAAAAAAAATAAAATATGAATAAATGAAATAGCCGCTGCGTCAAACAAACGAACATGATTCATATTTGCTTTCGGCGTCGGCGTCAGCGTCTGCGTCAATTGCATGCGTCTTCAAAACGAACAAGAATCAGCGTCGGCGTCGGCGTCGGCGTCAGCATCTACAAAACGAACAACAACCAAACGAGTTTGACGCAGCCGCTGACGCCGCCGCCATCGCCGACGCCGACGCCTATACCGGCGGCGACCAAACAAACAGGGCCTCTATAGATAGAATGGTCAGACGCAACACTATAAACAAATGTGAGAAAAATAAACAGGGAAAACAACAAATGAGATTTACAATGCTTCTTGATGGTATTTCTCCATTGTCTCTCGCCACCCAGGCAAAACATCTGCCGAAAAAGATATAAGTTCCATTGAAGTAACCAGCATTAAATGCATTGCCACAAAAAAATTCAAAGATTTGTATATTTACAAGAAAAATGGAAAGTAGAAAATCAGAAAAGAAAAGTAATATTATAAAACAGAACAACAAACTCTAATGGGAAGTATAAAAGCAGGAAAGGGAAGTGATGTTATAAAACAGAACAACAAAGTCTACTTTTGTTCAGGTATACCAAACAAAAGAGCTCACTAACCAGGATCAGGCCAAGGGTTGGGGCCATAGAATGGATAATCCCACTGAAGGTCTTCTCTTGGAACGTCGGATCCAATGTAGTAACCTTCTTTGTGATCCCCTTAAAAAAGACGTATGATTTTAGAGCACGCAACAAAATATTTTGAAGTGAGAAACTGGTTACACATACCTTGGACTTGATTTTCAGGATCAGGGATCTGATCATAAAACGGTGTATAGCCACGATGCTTTTCGTTTTTCAACACTTTCATTTTCTCCTCCAAAGGAAGAGCGAAGAACTTCTTGCTCTGCTCGAAAGCCTTGTCCATGACTTCTTCGCTTATACCATGGTTTATAACATAGAAAAACCCACTATCAAGACATGCCTGAAACAAGAACCTCTCTTAATAAAATCATTGGTTTCTTCAAAAACAAAAATTAATAAATGGACGTAGACCTGCTTGAGCAAAATAACTGATTGATGAAGATCAGAGTTTGTGAGATCAATGCAAGTAAGCAATGATTCTTGGATAATCGAATCCTCCACCTGAGTTTTAGTCTCCATTTCGCTCATTTCTGTGTTTGGCTTATTGACTAAAATGTCTTTTACAATGCTTCTATTTATGGTCGAGTTGGGTGTACCTATATTTTCAGGGTAGCTACATAATTGCATGAATTAGGAACAGTATCCGTCCTGATATATAAAAGACCACAAGCAATTTTTAAAAAATTGGCCACTTCTATAAATTTTGTAGATAATTTTTTCTTAAAAAATGCTGATTTGTACAAATATTTTTTTATGGACTGGCAGCGGATGTTTATAATGCTTCTCCTCTGGACCGCTACTATTTAGGAAAACAAAAAGTAATAACTACATTAATTTAATAAAACACGATTTCAGTATGGGGATAAATTTTGATGTACATCTAGAATAATGAAAAGCTGATTCTTCCCCCTAATATAATAAAAAGAAATCAAGATTTTACCGAGATTCAAGAAATATTCATTTTGTTTTCTTTCTAGATCTTGTTTGATAATCAAGTTTATCTCTACAGGTATAAGTGTTTACATAGTTTTTATTCAACCATTTTTATTGTAGCATCCTATAGCATGCATAACTCAGTGTCATTTCAAACTCTTTAAAGACAAGAACTCGGTAAAAACAAAGTGATTATGGAATCTTATCTTGTGCAGACTTTTATATGTATAACCGACTTTTTTTGGCAGCTACCGACTTTTTTCCTTTTCCCATCAATTCAACGTATACCAAATGCAGATTAATAAATGAGTTTAGTTCACTATAATTCACACCAAAAAACTAGTTAGTGGAGGATTGTCGTACAATTATATAATATCCAAGGAACAACATCACAATCGATGTGGGATTCTATTAGACCCTCACGAGATGGGAGTGGAAAACAGTCCAACAGAAACAGTTCAAGCCCAATATCTCGGAAATATCACAGCAAGATGTGCTCTTTTTATAGGCTACATAGGTAAACAACTAATAATATGAGAAATCATCTGCTGGACTTAAACACTTATAGACTCTGATACCATATTAGTGATGAACCTAACTCACAAGCTATCTCATGAATAGAGAATTACCATACACTTATATAATGTCCAAGGAACAACATCATAATCGATGTGGAACTCTTATAAACCTTTATAAGAGGTTTCTAACATTCAAGATAATATAGATCAGCTAGAGCCTAAGTTTAAATTCCATCTCATATATCAAAGTCAAGGTCTCTCGATAGAGTGTTGTAGTTGAACAAATTAAATGAATATTAATACAGAAACACAAAATCATATTTTAATGTAACAAACACTTTCACAAAAGACAGTGAATAAGAAAAAGATCACTCACTATTTTTCCCTCCTGGCCAAATCGGTAGCAGAAGAAGAAGAAGCTCGCATCGCTATGAAAGATGGTCTTCTGTTATTGAACTTAGCGGACTCCACACCATAAGCCTTCTTCTGCAATGCAAGCACCGTGGGATGCCTTGGCTTCCACGAGCTCCCTCCTCCTCCTCCGGGAAGACTCTTCTTAAATCTACTACCTTTCACTGAATTTGGAGTCAACATATTGTGGTCTGGTGGAGAGTAGAGCTTAGAGTATCCCCCCTTCTCGAGTCACCACCACCACTACAGAACGCAGGGCGTGATGGAGTGTTTGTGTAAGAGGATGATGGTTCTGGTCTCAAAGTTGCAATAAAGATTCTCCTTTCTCGACTGGAGTGTTTTATTGTTATTACCTGATGCAATGGCTAACGAAGGAGCTGGTCTGAACGCGATGGAGCTTCTTCTTGGTTTCATCAGTGTGTTGATGTCCACAGATGATGATCTTATGTGGCTGTTGTTAGTATTATTATTATGATTCTCTTTGCTTATTGCGTCTGAGAATCTCTTGGTTGGTCCCTGAGATGGTTGCTGCGGCATGAAGTTTGTGATTCTCCTGAGTGGCATTTGCATTGATCTCATGGGAGCTAAAGGTGGCTTTTTCTCTGTGATTGTCGGTAGTTGTCTAGATGTTGTTGATGATGATGATGATGCGGTTGTGTCTCCTGCTTGATTCTGGTCTTCCTTTCTTCTGCTAGTTGAAATTCCAGAACACAAACCTGAAACATGATTTACAACTTAGAAGTAGAAGAGGACACACTAAACAAACACATCAAACATATTGGTTAAAGCTTGACTTACCTTATCTCGAAGTCCTTTGCATATTTTTTCTCTAGCAGTGAGTCGTAGCTGTAGTGACTGCACATTTTCCTGCAGCTTATTGGTTTCCTTTCCCTCATGTTTCAGTTTCTCTATCTGTTTATAAAGGAGACAACAAAAAGAGATTTGAGCTTTAGATATGTTTTAAAGCTTAGATGAATATGAGTTCAGAGGAGTCAACGTTACCATTTGCTTTAGCTTGAGGAGCTCGGACACATCCGCTTGTTTTGCAAGTCCACTTTCTCTTCCGAAAACTCTGCTTGCGAAGTTTAAGGAGCAAAGCGTCTCTCTTTGATCAGCAGAGCTCAGGATTATCTGCTTGCGAAGTTTAAGGAGCAAAGTGTCTCCCTTTGATCAGCAGAGCTCAGGTTTATCTGAACAAACATCAGTGTCTTGAATCTATTACCATGATCGCCTCCCCGCCGTCGATCTCGTCAAGTTGCTCAATCTGTCGCTCGATCTCGTATTCATCGCCGCTGTATTCACTGTCGTCATCGCTCGATCTCGTCGCCGTAGTCGTCCCTCAATCACGCCGCGTTGTTGTCTCCGTCGCTCAACAGGCAGTCTCTCTGAGACAAAAAAATAGGAAATTATGTTAGATTATGAGAAGATTATTTTTGTATTTTTCCTATTAATGATTTAAGTATTTCTGAAAATGTGCTCCTTGTAAGTATATATATGAAAAGTGGTACCAAACAAAGTGTAGTTGTGAAATTTCTCCTTTGAAGTTTAACATTTTTTAGAGAGTTGTTCATGTTTTCATATGGTGACTATATTCTTTTCTTTGAATTCAAAAACTTGGCCAAATACCGGTTTTACAACTAGAAAAATGCTAATGGAGGTAACTCACCGCAAATTTGGCTTCTCGGCACAATAAAATTGTAAAAATTTAAACAGTCGATTTAACAAACTAAACATTATTACTCGGATTAATTTCCAAAGAGTAATAATAAATTGTTTAAACCCAATAAAAAAAGACAGGCTTTGTGTTTATTATGGCCCAAATGATTTTATTCAAGAAAAAGAGCATGCTATATTTATAGTAACCATTCGTGTTGATGAGTTTCATAAGTTTTAAAGTGGGACATTTACATTTCAGATATAAAGATCTCAAATATATTTAGTGCTTATAGAGATTCCTGCACAAGTTGTTTCTTAGATCTTGATAATATATAATATTCTAAATCTTGTCATATCAATAAAATTTTGTTACCCACAATTTATATTATATTTTTTATTATTAAAAATAGTATAAAAAGAAACAAATAGCAAGAAATTGGGAAATATGTTAGGTAGTTTAATTTTTTAAAATGTCCAAATCACCTTTAGTGAATGAAATAAAATTTTTTATTCGTAAGTATTATATAAATATGTCAAATATTTTTAAGATCATGTTTTTATATATTATTAAAATTTAATTCAAAATGCGGGAAAGCATTTGAAGTTTAACTTATGGTGACTATATTCTCGTCTTTAAACTCAAAAACTTGGCTGATTTAACGGATTTCCAACCGGAAAATGTGAAAATGGGTCTTTGGCTACTTGACACAATAAATCAGTAATAATTTTTGGTTGATTCAATAACTAAACATTATTACTTGAATAATTCTCAAATAATAATTATAAAATTGTTGTTTGCCCAATCAAAAAGATAGGCTTTGGGTTTACAGCAGCCCATTTGATTTTACTCAAACAAGAGATGATGCTATATTTATAATAATCACTAGATGATAATCCGCACCATGCGCGAAGTGAATTCTTTAACTATGTTGTATTTAAATATTACAATTAAAACGTATTTTGTAATCAAGAACTTTTTGTACATTTGATTTGGGGTGGACAATTGGATACCATTTGTTTTGGTTTGGTTTGGTTCGGTTCAGTTATGTTTCGATTTTTTGTGAGTTCGATCTGGTTCGGATCTGCGGATTCGGTTTGGGTTTGGACTCAGATAACTCACTTAATATTTTTTAAACAAATTCATATATACATTAAGTTTCTCAAAATATAAAAATAAAAAATTATTTATGACATATAAATTTGTATAATGTAAGCTAAAATACCTAAACTTAACATAAAATTTGGTCTAGCTTCAATATTTGGATAGGAAATCAATAGATATTTGACGTATCAGTATTTTGAGTATCATTTAACTATTTTAAACATGTATTTTTAACTATTTGTATATATTTCCAAGTATTTTGGACAACTTAATAACATCTTATATATTTTCTATATTCTTTTAGATATTAAATTTTCAAAATAATTAATATATTTAAGTATATAAATCTGGTTTGGATATATTCAATATCCGGAATATTTCGTTTCAGATAAGGTTTTGTTCTAAAAATAACATCTTAATAACATCTTACCATTTTTCGTAACTTATAGATGTTTTAGAAAATTCAAAATATAACATATATGAAAATCTAATTTTTTAAATATGTTTAATGTGATTTTTATTTTTTTAATAATATAAATAAATAAAAAATGTAGAGGATACAAATTTTTTATTTAATGTATGATTTATAATCATTAATTTTCATATATACATTAATCATATTATGTAATTTTGTAGCTTTTATTTAAGAAAAGTAATTTACGTACCTTTAATTTAAAGAAGGAATTTAAAACCACTAATCAATGTGATAATTAGTTTAATAAAAAGTATAATATATATTTGTATGGACAAACTTATTTTCCTAAAGATTTCTAAGAATCATCTTGGTGATGACACATTGTTACAAAACATGTTGTAATGTTCCAGGATTAATATATAGAGGATTCTTGTTAATAAGTTTCACAAAATTTCGATGTGTGACATTTACATTTAATACATATAAATATCCCAAATATATTTAATGCTCATTTCCTAAAATTTCAAAAATATTAATAAGGAAACAAATAACAAAAATAGGAAAGTATATATTAGGTTATCTAATGCTTTTTGCAGACAGAGATTAGATTAAGGAACCGCGGTCTAATGACAAACCAGGAAAACGGTTAAGAGGAAATTGACGCAGAAAGTCGAAACTGCTCTTAATGATAGAGAAGGAAAAGCTAAATCGGCAGGGACAGAAAGAGTAACAAATCCAAAGTGTATCATGTTTTAATAGTATAGATACTTGTTAAAAGAAGAAATTCAAAAACATAAAGTGTCATTTGAACATATAAGAAATGATATAATGATAGCTGATCCGCAAACTAAAGGTTTACCACCCAAGACACTCAATGGACTAAAGCGTATGGATAATATAGACAAAGCCTTGCTATTATATTTATGGAATTTTCATTAAGTGTTTTGCACCGATGAATTTATTTAAAAGTTAAATCTTTTATTTAGTAAATATATTATCATTAAAGTATGTGTATACACTTATGATTCATAGATATATGGTTGTTAATAATAAACTAGAATCGTTGTCCACGCTATGCGCAGAAAATGTGTTTAAATATATTAAATTTTTTAGTTTTCATAAATTTTATTGTTTTCAAAATTTTGTGAAAATTAGAAATATTTTACGTATTTCAACCAAAAATTATACTCCATCTGTTTCTAAAAAATTGATGTTTTAGAATTTACACACTTTTTAATAAAAGATATTAAAACTTAGCTATAAATGCATTGTTTTTTGTAATTTTATATGTTCTATACTTTTAAACCAATAAGATTTCACAAATTCCAATTAATGTTTTTGAACTTCACAATTTTTTATTATTAGTTGACAAAACTGTATTAAAAATATAAACATCAATCTTGTTGAAACAATTTTTTTTCTCTAGAACATCAATCTTTTTGGAACAGAGGGAGTATCATATATTAACACAAAAAAATAGATGGGATAAGTTAGTTATTACTGTGTTATTTCTAAACTTGATAAACTAATAATTATCATAAGTCCATATGTTTCTTCTATAAGTCTTTTTTAAGTTAGTTATACTGTCTATTGTGTTTTAGAAATAAAATCTTATTTTTAGTACTATACTGAAGCACTAAAAACTTTCATTCAATTTCTCAACTTAAAACTATATATATATATATATATAATATATACAAACATTATTTTTATCTTTATCAATTTCTTAATAATTTTTTTTTCTTTTAGTCACACATTGAAATATTATATACAACATTTTTTTTGTTCTACAAAACTGAACTTTAAATAGAAAGTGATGAGCAATGTTTAAAATAATATAAATTTTAACATACAAAATAAGTAAATTAACAGAAAATTAATTAATTTTTAGTTAATTTAGTTGAATTTTAGAAATTTTTAAATTCATTTATAATTTCTGATAACTTTTGTTTAGAATTAGTATTTAAGTAATTTAATGGACTCCTTTCTCCATTAAATCAACAGCCATATTTTCTGTGTTCATGTTTTATTATTTTCTTTCAACCAACGATTTAAAAGTTACATAAAATATAAAACATGTAATTAAATTATAGAAAACAATAATAACATTTTATATTTATTTCAATTTAATTTTAATATTAAAAATTTTAAGATAATATGATATCTATATACATTATATTTTTTATCGAATTTATCTTCTTCCTATGATGTTGAATATATATATATATATATATTAATATAACCCGAATTATAACCTTTTTTATAGAATTGAGTTAAAATTTTTGTGATTTGTAAAATTGTTTTTATTTTGTATTCAATTGACAAAAAGTATTTTGTACAGTTGAATATAAAATTATCGGATATATTAGTATCATCATAGTTTATTTTTTTCTATCATTAAAAAATGGCTTGAAATTTTAATTTATGAATTTAAAAATGATAGTTTTTAGTTTATTTTCAGAAAATAGTCTTCCAAAGAGGAAAATGACTAAAAGAGACTTTATTGAAGGGTAAATATGCATTTATAATTCTTGGTAAATTGTCGAAAATACCACTTTCATGATACCACTTTTCAAGTTTACACTAACCAACTTTACCATTAAATTTTCAATAACCAAAATACTATTATACCCTTTATTAAATAAATCTAAAATTGTCTTTCTTTCCCTAATATCTCCGGCGGTGATAAATCTGGAAGCTGGAGTTCGCGCTCAACGAATCAGGTGTCAAACTCGGGCTAATCGAAATGCGTTCTGAACCGTTGCGGAGATGCCGGAAATCTCGGTTACAGATTCCTCGTCTGGTTCTGAACCGTTACTGGTGATCTCCGACGTCCTCGCGGTGTAGACTTCTTACAAACATCTACAAACTCTTAAAATGATTATATAAATTCTTACAAATTGATTTATAAACTCTTATAAATTGATTTATAAACCCTTATAAATTGATTTATAAACCCTTATAAATTTTTGTATAAACTCATATGAATTGATTTATGAACTCTTATAAATAGAGGGGGGTTATGATCAGTAATGTTTTAATATGCTTTTTAATACCTTATTAATAATATATATACCCCTTATAAATTATTTATAAACTCTTAAAATGATTATATAAATTCTTACAAATTGATTTATAAACTCTTATAAATTGATTTATAAATCCTTATAAATTGATTTATAAACCCTTATAAATTTTTGTATAAACTCAGATGAATTGATTTATGAACTCTTATAAATAGAGGGGAGTTTTGATCAGTAATGTTTTAATATGCTTTTTAATCCCTTATTAATAATATACATACCCCTTATAAATTATTTATAAACTTTCATAACCTTCTTATAAACATTTATAAATGTTTTATAGATTTTATAACTTGTTTTATATGCCTTTATAAATGGTTTATAGAATCTTACAAATAATTTTACAAATAAATTGTTTTATAATCTTTTATAATGGTGTATAAACTGATTTATAAAACTTCTGATATTTTTTCTAGCAGAATAAATATTTTTGAACAGCTCAAGAAGACCCTCTAAACAGTTTTCAAACCTTTTATAAAGCTTTTATAATATTTTTCATAAATCTTTATAAACCTTTATAAATGGTTTATCAACTCTAAATAAATATTTATTTACATTATAAACCTTATAAATTATATTTTTATAAAAAAAATATAAATCCTTATGAAAAACCCTTATTATAAACACACCCCATTTATTAAAGGCCAATTTGGCTGAAAAAACATAAAACATAAGTTATTTAGGTATCTATACAAGGAAAAAGATATTTAGGTAACC
>OVBX01006483.1:0-11783 GCA_900406325.1 Erucastrum elatum
ATATATAGTAAAATCATAGAAATACCATGGGTAAAAGTGGGTCAAAATTATGGTATATCAATTCCCCCAGACTTAACCTTTTGCTTGTCCTCAAGCAAACACACATGTAATCTTTGAAAGAAGTTTGAAAATAGCAGGGACTCAATTAAATCTTAACTTTAGAATCATCACCTCTACTTTGTTGCAAGCCACATCTTATGCCTATTAACCACANTAATCACATGAGTACATTATACCATATCTTAACTTAGCAACCAAATTCATCTGATAATCCGGATCAGCTTGGAGTGGCTAGAGGGCTGTGTAAGTTTTCTTAAGTCGTCTGATAATTTTTCATTGCAGACGACATATGCTATGCCTTACTGATAAGTTTCCTTAAGTCGTATGCTATGCGTTTTTGATAAGATTTCTTAAGTCGCCTGATAAGTTTTCTTTGTAGACAACTTACCATTAAGTCATCTGGTAACTTTTACTACGTAGAAAACTTACCAGACGACTTAATGATAAGTCTTCCGCAATGCCTTACTGATAATGGTAAGTCGTATTATTTTATATGCAGCATATGGATGCTTGGATTAATGTGCTGATGAAGAGGTACGACGCTCATCCAGAACATTTCAGGAGCAAGAGAATATGCTTCCTTGATCATCTCTTTTCACAGTAATGGACATTCCAGTACTCTGATTTTAAGGCATCGGAGCCCGATCACAACAGTTTAGGAAGAAGACTTCCTGCTGGGGCGTGGAATTATTATGCAGGCATTACTCCAACATTTTGCCAATCAAAGATGGTTTGGGGAACATATATTGATGATATCGACGCACCAATGACTACAAGGACAATCATTGATTGCTCTTTGGATTTCGATCCCCAAGAGGCATATACTTGTTTTTGACAACATTCTTCATGTATCTCCCCAGAAGAACTCGACGTGGTAATGGAGCCTTTTCTCTACATGATCCCTTATCTTCTTGTTGAGTGTGCTTCCACGGACGAACAACATGCCGAATACACCCTAGAGCAATTCACATACGAGAGACAAAGGGACTTACCTCCGGCCCGAGCTGGTGATTGTGGTGTCTACGCGCTAAGGTACATTGAATGTCATGCTCTTGGGATTCCTTTTAATAAGAAAGACTTTGCTAAGGCCAACGGGAAGACTATGAGGGATAAGATAGCGATGGATATATGGCTAGAGTTTCCTGGCGCAAATGAGTACGAAAACAATGACAATGATGCCAACCTGGGTGTGTATGACGGGTGATGTGTTTTTTGAATTGACGTTAGATTATTTTGTTAGGCTGATGTGTGTATTTAAACTGATGTGTAAGGTTGAACCTGATTATTTTGGTGTGCTATGTTAGCAAAAAATATGATGAAGTTTTTTTTGCGCAGAAGACTTACAGTTAAGTCGTCTGGAATGCTGGACGACTTAACTATAAGTAGTCTGTAAATTCTTCTGTGCAGTGATATTTTGGAACCTTTCGGATAATATAAAAGGCAAGACCTTCTTAAATTCGTTTAGTAGTGGAATTTGACAAAGAAGTTCACACAGATAAATTCATAACATAACACAAATTCTTAATACATAGACTAAACACTGGACGACTAACATAGAAAATGCCTTGGACGATTTAATTGAAGGTTTTCTGTAAGAAAATACCCTCGGCGACTTCTCGGACGACTTCTAGGACGACTAAATTTGACAAAGAAGTTCACATAGTTAAAAAGATGCCTTGGACGACTTAATCAAAGGTTTTCTGTAAGAAAATACTCTGGACGACTTATCGGACGACTTCTAGGACGACTTAATTTGACAAAGAAGTTCACACATATAAAAAAATGACTTGGACGACTTAACAGAAGGTTTTCTGTAAGAAAATACCCTGGACGACTATTTGGACGACTTACTTGAAGGTCTTCTGGGAGAAAATAGCCTAGACGACTTCTTGGACGACTTAATGTAAGGTCGTCCACGTCATGTCTTACACTGTGGTTTCGTATGGCCAGTTTCCTTGCATTTTGAGCATATATAAACCATGTGTAGCTTCCGAGGTTTTCGTCATTTCATCTTGGATAGCTCCAACCAAGATTGCCATCTTGATTTCTTCTGTCTTCCCGGACCACGTTTTACTTCCGGAGGAAAGCATGTGTGTTCCTCAACTTGTTGTCCAACACAAAGATATATATTCTCTGAGTATCCTGCAAACAAATAATCCTTTGAGTACACTGGACATACAAGTGTGGAGATATGCAAACCAGCATATGTTGCAGCAGCTATAGCATGAGAGAAAGGTATTTTCTCCACTGCATAGACACCACAATCACACTTTGCATATTCCAAATCAGCCATACAGTCTATTTTGCCACCTTTCACACAAAATTTCCATCCATTAATTGGTAGTACCGTCATCATATCCGCTATCTCCGATCGAACAGCAAGCAAGTATTCAACATCCCGAGTATGTTGAGTTTTGAGATTCAAAGCATCTTCTCTCCTTTTCCAATACCACTTTCCTAGCTTCACCCTTATTAACTCCAACAGGAACTGAATCGAAAATCCTCTAGCTCGCTTTAGTGCATAATTAATTGATTCATCGATGTTGCTTGTTTTTATGTTGTACATGTTCCCCTGACAGTAAACCCTTGACCATAGGCTGACATCGGCATTCTCCAAATATGTTACATGGTCCGGATTTGCACTCCGTATCTCAGCCATGTACCTATCAAAATCTGAAACCGTATGAGCATAAGCAGCACCTTTCACCAAGTACAAGAGATGTTCCGCTTTAAATTTTTTGACAATGTTATCTTGAAGGTGATAGTAACATATTCCTCGGGTTGTCCAAGGAAACACCTTATCACACGCATTTTTAATGGACGTGTGCCGATCGGACACTATCGCCAAAGTTTGCTCATCAGATACACAACTAGCCAATTTTGTGAAAAATCATTCCCAAGAAGGTTCATCTTCAGCATCTACGACCGCAAAAGCCAATAGAAATATCTGAAAATTCCCATTTTGTGCGGCTGCAACTAACATAACATCCCATACTTCCCACTTAGGTGAGTCTCATCCACCACAATGACCCTTCTCTGATACTTAAAACCTTTGATAGAAGCTCCAAAAGAGAAAAATAGATACTTGAATCTACTGAGAGAATCAAGTTCTATAGCCGTGATAGAATCGGGATTTGCTAAGGAGATTTGCTCGAGATATGATTGCAGATGCGAATAACCATCTTCAGCTGATCCTCTCACCAATGTTTGCGCATATAACAGTGCTCTATATGAAGTGGTGTAATCAAGCGTCATGCCAAACATGTTTTTTATTGCATCAATGATATGTTGTGGAGTCAACCCATCAATGATTCCAACACGATCAATGAAAAGCCTACCAACATACTTCAGAGTACAATATCTCCGCTGAGCGATTCCATCTCCAATTGAGCATGTATGTGTTTTCACATACTTTGTTACCCAAAACGTGTTTGTCCCATGTTTCACACTTGCTCTGACCTTCCATCCACAACCATTGACCGGACATGTTGTCACAAGGAGAGTTTTTGTTGACTTGTATATTCTGAAGGTGAACCTACCACTCACTGCTGTCAACATCAGCTCTGAAAGAAGTGCATCCTTGATACCAAAACTCTGGCTGACATAGATACTGCTATTATAAGATCTTCTTCTTTCAATAGCATATGTGTTTTTGAAATCTTCAAAACACACATCATCATCTTCCTCATCCTCATTTTGAGCATTTCCATAGACACTGTAATCCTCACCATTCTCGTCCGCTTCAGCAACAATAGAGATATCAGCATCCTTCTCCCCATCATCTTCCTCCCCATCATCCTCCTCCTCATCATCGTCCTCCCCATCATCCTCCTCCCCATCATCCTCCAGCCCATCATGATTTTCATCTTCATCATCTTCAAAACATTCATCAGCTTCATAAGCTTCATCAGCTTCTTCCCTTTCCTCTGAAACAGTCACCACCTTGCTACAGCTTGTTACACAAAGCTGTACTGCATGTGTTTTGGTTATCTCGAGCAAGTTTCGAACTTGTCTATCACTTGTAACATGAATAGGAGGGGTGTCTGGAGACAACATCATTTCTGCTGGTAATGAGTAGGTTATCTCCAAAAATTATGTGGCCAGGTCTAGGTTATAATCTTCTTGAGCCATTGCAACAAGTTCAGCATGTGTCGAACCTTCACTCAAAAAAAACATTCTCGCTCCTTTGAAATTATCAACCACAAATTCCCAGCAACAATCTTTCAACAACCATTCTCCATACACTGCATGTAACTGACGCATGATCTGCAAACATTCAAAATAAAACACATTATTTACTATAAAGAAAATTAAAATTTACTAAACATTGAGACAGACAACATAATTATAAGTCTTCTGGAAAACTAGACGATTTAAAAGTAAGTCGTCCAAACAGGTCATTTTTGCAGTTGAATTCTAAGGTGGACGACTTAATGTTAAGTCATCCAGTTTTATTTTTTTAAAAGAAAGTCTAGACGACTAAACGATAAGCCGTCTAGAATAAACGAGTTAGTTTTTCTTTTGACCAAATTGTGTCAGATGTTTGACTTTTCCTGGACGACTTAATATTAAGTCGTCTCTGGGAAAACAAAAATTTCAATATTTTATTAAAGCTAGAAGACTTATATGTAAGTCGTCTCATGTTAGGTTGCAATTCGAAAACAAAACTTAAATATTTAACTTACTCCAGACGACTTATTTTAACGCCTGCTAGGTAGACGACTTACAATTAAGTCGTCTGAGATAAGCAAGGTTTGACCAGAATTTCGGAAATAAATTTGGACGGCTTTGCTTATCTTGGACGACTTTAAAGTAAGCCGGACGACTTTCCATTAAGTCGTCCAGTTGGACGACTTTTGTGTAAGTCATATCGGATATCTGGTGTATAGTCTGCGCGAACAGATATAGAAAAAAAATTCAATTTCATACTTAACCTAGTGAGATGACTTCTTTAGCACATAAAGTCTTCTCCAACCACCCAGAACCTTAAACGAAAGTAACCCAGCAAGAATAGAATGCTTGAATTGCACTATCGACCATAAAAAATGGGAAAAAAGTGAATCAAAAGCTAAATTTTTTTGGATGAATATGGAGAAAAGGTGAAAGAGATGTTGTTTTTAGTTCATAACAAATGAGAAAGAGAGAATGTAAATCGATTTTACGTGCCTTAAGAGCTTCAAATTGGTTGTTCATGGTGGTTGGGGTATTGATGGTAATGGGAATCTTGTAAATATTTGAAGATGATGAGGTTGAAAGAGTAAGAAAACAATTTTCGAAAAAAAAATAGTGGCATTTTCGTTAATAATGTGAATTTATGGGGTGAATAGGACAACAGAAAAATCAAAAAGAAAGAGAGGTTAGTTTTAGTTTGACTTTGAGTTTTGAGTCAAATTTACAAGAAGCCCTATAGTTATATATGCATTTTGTTTTCACTTCTCAATTAGTATATATTATAGTAATAACATATATGAGATGTGTAAATTTAAAGTTTTTCAGACATAATAATATTAGAGTATACTTGTTTTCATCAAATATATTGTTTCAAACTTTCACATGTATTTGTATCTTCTTCTTTGTTTTTTTATTTGTTAAATTAGTATTTCATTACTGAATAAATAAATGATAAATAAAAATAAAATTTGGTAAAATGTTAAAATATTATCATCAGCAAAGATAGTGTAATATTTCACAAAATAAGATAGTTAAAAAACCAAATTTATAGTTTCATATATGAGAAATTGTCACTATTACCATTTTCCTTATACCACATTTCAATTATACACTAACCAACTACACCACCATATTTTTAATGATCAAAATACCAGCATACTCCTAACTTATTAAACCTAAAACTACTCTTCTTATCGACGATTTCTTAAAATCTCAGATCCAAAATGATACCAGCGATCAAATCTGATGAATCAGATGATGTTGACAAGTTCCCCGGCGCTCAGGAGTTCTCCGGCAAGATCTCTGACTACCGTGAGATCTGACAACGCTAATGAGCTCAAACGAACAAGATGATCTCCTCCAAGCTCTCCGAGCTCTCTGAAGAATCTGATGAGCTTTCTGATGAATCTGACGAGATCTCCCACGGATCTGATGAGCTCTCCGATGAATCTGACAAGCTCTCCGCCGAGCTCTCCGACGAACCAGAAAAACTTCACGAGCTCCAACGAACCTAACGCGTAAGAACGTTAACGAAGTAACAAGATAATAGACAGCGATTTTTGTTCTATTTCATTAATTTTAGCTTGATTTCTCAAAATTGATATGTTTCTAGAAAAAGAGAAGACGAAGTTTATTTTGATAATATTTTACATTCTCAAATTTATAAATTATTTATCCATGATGAATATAGTACTTACTAACCATGACCATCAAGTTTTCTCGATTGTGTTTATGAATTCCATGAAAGTTACACTTCCACAATTTCAAACTCCTTCTTCTAAATAGTATTTCAAGCTGGTTGGTGCTCAGATTGGCTTGCACTCAAGGCAGAGTAAGTATAAAGTGCTTACGTGTTAATCTTTTATTTTATAACAGTGATACTTGAATTATAGCTATTTTAACTTATGGTTTAAAGAAGATTGTGTTTGAATGCATTAAAATTTTCAGAATTTTTCTCATTATCCAATCATGCAAAAGTATATGTTTTGCAAAGCCTTTTTGTGTTAATTGTCTTCTTGAGGGACTTTAGAAAAACTAACTTGCAAGCCATTATAAATCAGTTTATACCGTTTATAAATCATTTTTGAGTTCTTTATACTCATCCTGTCTATCATTCCCCCACAATAATTCTCAAGTTCACACATTTATATGTTTCTTATAGACATATGCGATCAACTCTTATTTAGAAATTTCTTTATAAAGGCTTATAAATCATCGAGTTGTACTTTTAAAAATATATTGAAATCCATATTTATATTTTATAAACTTTATAGATGGTTGAGACAAGATTTTATAAGCTCTTATAAAATTTATAAATGGTTTTATAAACCTTATAAATACTTATGTAAATATTTATATGGTTTTATAAACCTTTATATTTTTTTATAAACTCTATATAAACTCTTCAAAACTCATTAAAACCTTTTATAAACCATTAAAAATCTTATATAAACTTATTATAAACTTATTTAAACCCTTTATAAGCCCTTATAAATTCTATATAAAATCTTTATAAACACATGTATGTGATTTTGTAAATCCTTTATAAATTTCTATAACCCATTATAAACATTTTATAAACTGAGGATGAGATTGACGATGGGAGGAAGAAAGTTATGATCTTTTTCGGTACAAAGATTGGAACGACAGAAGGGTTGCTAAAGTGAGTTGCTTTGAGATTCAAAATTCAAATAAATTGTAGATAATGATTGAATTCGATTTTTACAGGCTTTAGGGGAAGAAACTAAACCAAGATACGAGAAGAAAAAAAGCTTGTAGAAGGCATGAACATGACCGAAGAAATGTTATGCCCGACCTCCTTTGCTTGCCAAGTTAACGACCAGAGTGCTTTAGTTAAAGCCTTTGTTGTCATCGCTAAAGAAAGCAAAAACCTTCAGTTTGCTTGGGACCTAAGCGGTCAGATCTGCAACTTTCAGCTGCTTCTCTCCACTGCCGTGCTTCCACACATCCCTTGACCTTGACGGTTCTTGACTCTGAACCCACTATCCGCAACATGACTGCCTTGCTTTACCAAGCTCAGCAGTTTCATTATGACTGCGCCACTATGATCATGAAGCTCATGGCTACTATTCAGTCTTGGAAGGGCAGATGAGTTTTGTTACTGAGAAGAGTGCTAAGTATGCTCAGATTGCTGCTGAAAAAAGTGCCCAAGAGTCTATACTACCTTGGTGTTCGTCTCACTTCTGAGTGGCTTCAGAACTCTGAGTTACAGAAGAAGCACGCAAAGAGAAGCTATGTTGTGGCTTCTAAGCTCACTGATAACAGTCTTTACCATTTCTGTGTGTTTTCTGATAACATTATTGCTATTTCGGTTGTGGTTAACTCCACTGCTCTCAACTCCAAGGCCCCTGAGAAAGTCATCTTCATCTTATCGCTAACGAGATCAACTACGCTGCAATGAAGTCATGGTTTGCTGTGAACATGGACAATCTCAGAGGAGTCACTGTTCAAATGGTGGAAAGTTGGTTAATTTGGTGATTTATAAACTTTTATAAATAGATTTTTAAACCTTGTAAATTAATTTATAAACACTTATAAATAAATGTATAAATTCTTTTTATTAGTTATATAAATATTTAAATGGTTTTATAAGCCTTTATAAATAGTTATATAAATATTTAAATGGTTTTAGAAACCTTTATATTTTCTTATAAACCCTATATAAACTCTTCAAACCCCATTAAAAATCTTTATAAACCCTTACAACTCTTTATAAATCTTTATAAACACCTTTAAACCCTTTCGGCTTAAAGCCCAATGCGTTGATACACAAGACTAAATTTATAAAACTATAGAACACGTGAAGGCTGCAGGTTTTGTAAATAGATGATGATACGTGGCAGATTCTGAGGCACATGCTGACAGCAAGCAAGACTCCACCGCTTCAGAAATTCTGAGGCACATGCAGACAGCAAGCAAGGCTCCACCGCTTCAGAAATTTTACATACCTTTATTAATTATTTTATAATCCTTTATAATGATTTATAAACTTTATAAATTATTTTTATAAACCTTATAAATTATCTACATACTTTTATAAACCCTTATATATTATAATACAAACCATTATAAATTGTTTTATAAGGTTTTGTAAATGGTTATAGACTCTTTTAATTGATTTATGAACATATACAACTCTTATAATACCCCTTATAAATTAGATATAAACTTTCACAAAGTTTTTATAAACTCTTATTAATTGTATACATAGCCCTTATAAATTATTTATAAATAACAAAAAAAATAATAACAAATTTCTATGCTTTTTAGTTTTATTTTTCAGTAAGTCTTGCTGATTGAAGTTTGATTAACTATTGTTATCTTTTTATTTATTTCATATTAGATAGTGAGATATTAAAATCTAGTTTTTTTTAACAATTCCACAAGTCTATACACTTCAGCATCAAAAAACAATGAAAAAAATAGTTACACCCATACGTATGTATCGTAGGAATGGGTTCAGGACTGGCACTTGTAGTAACTAATGGATCACATACGATCAATGGTAGAGTTGGAGAAGAGAGGGAAATCTTTTTCAACGCGGATCAAGAAAACCTTTTGGGATTTGTAGTAGTCCAAGATAAGCTATTTTCAGAGCTGTATTTGCTTCTCACGAGTGACCCTCACAGGCTGTAAACTGTTAAACAAAGAAGTTGACTTATGATCATCAATCAAAAATCTTCCAAGGGAGAAACAAAAGAAACTTAAAGAAGAAGAAGATATATATATACACACACATGTGATTGAAATCACCCACTTCCTGCATCATCCTAACCCCCTCGAAATCTATTTTCATAAAATCAACAATAACCATGAAATTGAATGTAACTGACTGTAAAATCAAATCAATTTTACAGAAGAGGAGGATCACCATCATTGCCGCATCAGGAAAAGTTTGAAATTGACGTTGTCGTTCGATCTCATTCTTGTAGTTCGATCTCATCGTCGTCGTTCGATATCATCGTCGTCGCTCGATCTCATCCTCATCGCCGTCGTCGTTGCTAGATCTCATCCTCGTCGCCGTCGCTCAATCTCCTCACATCGCCATCGCTCAATCTCATCACTCAAAGCTTTCTCTCGAAAAAGAAAGAGGTATGAAATTATGTTAGATTTGTGAGAGGGTTATTTTTGTTTTTTGTCTACTAATGATTTAGGTATTTCTGAAAATATTCTCCTTCTAAGTGTATATATGAAAAATGGTACCAAAATATGTGTCAAAGTAAAATTTCCCCTTCATATATTAATATTATTAAGAATTTAATTAAAGTTTTAATTTTATATGTATATATTTAATTTAGATTAAATTTTAGTCATACATTTAAATTTTTATTTAAATATTTTATATATAATAATTTATAATTTACATGTTGTAAAATTTTTAAAACTATCACACGTATTTGTTTCTTCTTATTATATATTTATATTATTGTATTTGTATTTGAATTTAGTAATTAAACAAATTAATGTGTAGATGAAAAAAAATATTTGATAATTATTTTTTATTTAATTTATGTTAAATATTTATATTCACTTTAAATATTGCATAATAATATTTCATTGCTAATTACAAAATTAGTGAAATATTTACATATATTTTTTTAAATTAATAAATTATTAAAATATTAGATCAACATATTAATTTTCTTTTAATATGATTAATTTTGTTTATATAATTTATAAAAAGGATAGAATATTTATTTTTCATATTTGCATACAATAACTGAATATATTAGTGTATAATAATATTTCAAAACTAATCACCAAATTAGTTAAAATATTTACATAAATTTTTGAAAATTAAGTTGTTTTAAAATCCTTTTAAACAGATTTTTTTTCGAAATTTTATATATATATATATATATATATATATGATTTAAATATAATTTGGATTCAATATATTGTTATTTTATTTATGAAATCCCTAAGATATTGGGAATATATTGTTTTTGATATAATATTAAAGTTATTAGTGATTGAATAATGTAATATATTCTATTTAATATGATGATTAATGATAATTGAAAATGTAAAGTGACCAACCCTAATAGATATTTCATTTTATAAAAAATCATACAGGAATAGAAGTTATGACTTCTCTTTTAATATAATAGATGTTAATTTTATTTATGAAATCTTTAAGATGTTGGGAAGATATTGTTTTTGATATAATATTAAAGTTATTAATGATTGAATAATGTAATATACTCTATTTAATATGAAGATTAATGAAGATTGAAAATGTAAAGTGACCAACTCTAGTAGATAGTTAATAGAAATTATGACTTTTCTTTTAATATAATTATGACTCTATTTAATATAATAGAAATTATGACTTTTCTTTTAAAGGGCGGGCAAAGATTTTTTTTTTTTGTCATTATCCTATGCATTGATCTTCCGGTTTGTTAAATGTCTGAGATTATTATTAATCTTAAAAGTTTGCATTTTGATGATTTTTGTTGGAACATAAGATATTTATATATATTTTGTTGAAAAATTTATATAACCCGCCTTTTTGTTCACCAATATGTTTAAATATGATGTTCGGTTTTCAGTTTTGGTTTTAGGTTGTTTTTATTTTTGGATTTCGGTTTCAGTTCAATTATATTTTTTTTTTGGTTCAACAGATATATAATTGTAGATTTATTTTTGAAATAACTTAATTTATACTTGTGTTTATCCGATCCGGATATACGAAATCAGTTTTTTTCAACAGTTTATTTACTGAAATTTAGAAATTTCATACACGTATTTTTATAGATTATTAAATTAAAAATAATAAATATAATATTTTGAACCTAAGATAATTCATTTATATAACTCGTCTTTATTAATTTTACTTATATTTGAAAACTGTAAATTATAGTAAAATTTTATTTTTAATTTTTATATTGGTCAAAATTTATTTTAATATTATATAAATTAACTATATTTCATTCAACCCATATCATACTATATTTTATTATTTTTAATATTATAATTTAAATATTTAATTATTTATTATTGTATATATCTTAATTTACTATTTTGTTTTA
>OVBX01006484.1:0-11781 GCA_900406325.1 Erucastrum elatum
GAGAACGAGCGGGGTTCATACAATATATTAAATGTTGCAGAGTTCCTACAAGCAGAAAACCGCGGAACTTCTGAAGTCGATCTCGATTTTTCTCAGGAAATACCTACAACTCTCTACAATATGATGCGTTCAAGACATGATGTTCGTGATGAACCAACACATCACATACTAAAGGCTGATTTGGTTGAAAATATATGGCAAAAATTCNGCAAAAATTCGGAACTCCTGAAGACAATTATTAAGCTTGGAACTTTCATTCGAATAATTCTCGTTTATTTTACTTATCTATCCTTTTTTTTAATTTTCTTTTAATGATATGTTTAAAATATTATGTTTAATAATTTTATCAATAAATTTTAAGTTAAAAAAATATTGTTTATTTTTTTTTTTAAAAACCCAAAAATAAGAGCCTTGCAATGGACACACATATTTGAGGGTCTCTTATTCAAAGTTCTGATGTCACTTTTACAACTAAATAATATTAAAAAATTAATAAGCTCCCTAAATGGGTATCAAGGATAATCATGCTCTTAGTGGGAAGGAGCTGTTGATGAAGATAGAAGGACTCCTAGCGTTTGGGATACTTTTTCCCACTTTGGTACTTGAGCCTCTTCTTTCTTTTCTTTTTTTTCCTCGAATATTGTTCATTTAAATTATTTAAATTATTTTGTATAAGCCAAAGTTCAGAAACAATATTGTTCATTTAAATTATTTTGTAGTAGTACCACATATATGTGGGAACTAAATAAATCCCCTCATTCACGTCATGTTATATCTTAGCTCACTGTGTGGTACCATTTAACTTGCAATTTGAAACTGAGTATTGAGTAAGTCGGTTCTTATTGAGAACTTGTTTGAAGGAGACTTTTTTTACTACTCCCTCTGTTCCTAAATATAGGATTTTAGACAAAAACACACATATTAAGAAAACTACTTTTTGTCTAGAAAATATCATTAAAATTAAAAAATTAATAATGTTTAACCAATTACAAAATAGATGATTAAATATGATTGGTTACACAGTTTTTAATAAAGTAAAAAGTTGCCTAGAAAAATGAAAACATCTTATATATTGGAACATCAATTTTTTCTAAAACATCCTATATTTAGAAACAGAGGGAGTATATCCTATACATTTTGGTTGTTTTTCATGTTTTGTTTTTGTTTTTTTTTGTAAAAGATGTTTTGTTTTGTTTTTTTGTTTTGCAGATAAAAATGGAAACGGAGATATCGCATGTGATGGTTATCACAAATACAAGGTTACCTCTCTCTCTCTCTCTCTCTCTCTCTCTCTCTCTCTCTCTCTCTCTCTCTCTCTCTCTCTCGCTCTGTTTTCTTATGTTGTATTGTTATTGTGGGCTTTTACAGAAAGATGTTAAGCTAATGGCCGAAATGGGCTTAGAAGCATTCAGATTCTCTATCTCATGGTCAAGGCTTATATACCTAGTAACACCTCCTCTTCTGGTTTCTTCATTTGCAAGTTTAAAACCTTGATTCTTCTGTGAAATTCTTTTTTTTTTGTGCAACCATGGGCTTCCATTCATAGGCTTAAGGGTTTGTGGCCCAAAGGGCTTGTTTAGCTACAGAATTAGCTTTTTCATTTGCTGCACGGGGAATAAAATTGAAACTAACAGAATTAAAAGCAGTAGATAGATAGTAGATATCCTTTAATGCTCCAAAGATCTCAATAATCATCGTCTTCTTGTTGATGGTGGTGATGAGGCTTTGGGAGTCTGAGAAGAGGTTGATGTTATCGATCCTGCGAGCACGGGCAGAGGTCAAGGCTGAACGAATCGCCAGAGTTTCCGCCATAAGGGGCGATGACACCGAGGTCTCAATCGCTGAGTGATGAGTTTCCAAAACTAGATCATCAATGATCCAACCAAGCCCTGCTGTTCCCGTGGTGGCGTTCCAAGCGGCGTCAGTGAAGATCGAGCATCGATTGGGGATACTAGGATTTGGTTCGAGTCTGATTAAAGGTCTCAGGTGTTTCGGATGAGGAGGGGGTTGTGCCGATAGCCACTCTCTAGCATCAACTATCGCTTTCTGGATCGTCTCCTCCGGGGAGAACCTCCGCTTCTCAAAGAGTAGGGTATTCCTTGCTCTCCAAAGGGACCAAACGATTGAAGCTGCCAAAGTCCCTACATCGATTCCGGTCGGTGGGAGGGAGGGAAGCTTCCGCACTCGATCCCATCCTTCACGGAAGTTTTGTACCGAAGTGGGGTTGAGATTGATCGCAAAGGGAGCTAGGTTCCAAACCTTCGAGGCATAAGGACATGAGAACATAATATGGCTCACCGATTCCACTTCGTTGCATTTTGAGCACAGGGGTGAGACATGTATATTCCTGATAGCAAATTGTTCTCCTACAGGCAGTGCATTATGTAGGGATTTCCATAGAAAAACTTTAATCTTCTCTGATGTTTTAACATTCCAGACGTTTGGTAGCCACTCTAGGCCCGCGACATGATCTGGAGGGGTTCATAGCTTTCCTCTGTCATCGAGAGGTAACCCGATCTAGTAGTGTATTCACCATTTGGATTTTTCAACCACACCAAAGTATCTTCTGCTTGATACATACTAGGCTTTATCTTTAGTATTTGATGCTTGTGGAAAGGTAGCAAGCGCTCTAATTTATCTTCATCCCATTGCAGGGTGTTTGGAATGAAGAGTTCAGAGACTTTGAGGTTCTGTAGAAGTTCCGGAGCTGGTCCAAAAGGTCTCGACTTTTCAGTGCATGAGAGCCACGAGTCTTCCCAAACCCTTATTGTATTGCCTGTGCCTACAATCCACCCGAGTTGTTGTAGAAGCACATCTCTGCCTATAAGCACACTTCTCCATCCATGGGAGCAGGAGGAGGGTGCTTTGCATTCAAGGAAGGGATCAGAGTAGCAATATTTCCCTAGCAGACAGCGGGCGAGAAGGCAGGTGGGGTTCTTCAGAATACGCCACCCAATTTTTGCTAGAAGCGCATCATTTGATGAGGTAACATCCTTAAAACCCAATCCTCCTTGTCTTTTTGGTTTTGCCGTTTTATCCCATGAGATCCAAGAGACCTTCTTTTTCCCAGGTTCCGAGTCCCACCAAAATCTAGTAAGAGTTGATTGGATCGAGGAGCAAACAGACTGAGGTAATTTGAAACAGGACATCGTGTGCGAAGAGATGGGAGATAGCACACTCTTCACCATAACCATCTTCCCCGCGTTGGAGAGAAATTTTGAAGACCAACTAGCAGCTCTTTGTTGGATTCTGCCTACCACTGAGGCGAATACATCCTTCTTTCTTCTTCCAAACATCTCTGGGAGACCAAGATATTTCCCCATACCCCCCTCCTTTTCTATACCAAGGGCCGATTTCAGAAGCTCCCTTGATACCTAAGGGGTCTTTTTTGAGAAGAAAACTGAGGACTTTTGGTTGTTAATCAATTGTCCTGAGACTTTCTCATACTTTGATAGTAGAGCCTTTAACCCCATCGTGTTTTTCTGGTTTTCTTTACAGAAGAACATGGTATCATCGAGGAGGTGATTTAACTCGGGGCAGTGGGTTGCTATGGAGATCCCCTTGAGTAGACCTTTCCGGAGGGCGCTTTTGCATAGACCAGTGAGGACCTCTGAACACAAAATAAACAGGTACGGCGATAAAGGGTCACCCTGTCTAATCCCTCTTCCTGGCTTAATGAAACCTCTAGTAGCTCCGTTAATGATAAAGGTATAGGAAACTGTAGTGATGCATTGCATGATGAGGCGGATAAAAGTAGGATGAAACCCCATTCTTTGAAGCACTGACTCAATAAAATCTCATTCCATTCTATCGTAGGCTTTGCTCATATCAGTCTTAATTGCCATTGAGAACCTTTTCTATGCCTTAGAATTCTTCAGATAATATAGAACTTCATGTGTGATGAGTATATTATCTGAGATTGCCCTCTTTGGAACAAATGAAGATTGGGTTTCGGAGATGAGTGATTGGAGAATGGGTTGGAGACGACGAGACAGCAGTTTGGAGATCGTCTTATAGTAGATATTGCAGAGGGCAATGGGCCTATAGTCTGCTGTTGTCCTTGCTCCAGCCCCCTTCGGGATCAATCTGACATGTGTCTCATTAATGGTTCTCGGCATCAAGCCGGAGGAGAAGAACTCTTGAACTTCCTTTATCAGATCTGCCCCCACTACCTCCCAATTTGACTGGAAAAAGCACGCCGAGAAACCATCGGGGCCTGGTGCTTTCTCAGGGTTAATGGAGAAGAGAGCATCCTTAATCTCTTCAGGGGGAGGTACAGTGACTAATCTGTTGTTTAGCTCTGTAGAAACTCTGGGGTCTATAGCTTCTTCAATTGTCTCCTTCATTAGTTCCAAATTGCAAGTGTTAGGAGTGAATAGTTCGGTAAAATAACTTCCAATAGTCTCTGCTATCTCCTTTTCCGTATAGACTTCTTCACCCCTTTCGTTTACTATGACCGCAAACTTATTGATAGCTTTCCTCTTTTTTGTAGAGGCATGGAAGAAACCAGTATTCTTGTCTCCCAAGTGAAGCCAAAGCTGTCGGCTCCTTTGTTTCCAGTAGTTCTCTTCCGACTTGTATGCCTCCAGGAGTTCAGCCTTCCAATTCCCCAGTCGTTCCAAATCAGGATGCATAGAGATGGTTTCACCTTCCACTAATTGTTGAAGTCTGTCAAGGTTTGCTCTGTTCTTGTCTCTTTGCTTCTTAGACCAAGCAATAATAGCTGTTCTGCAGCTATCAATCTTTTGTTTCACCTTGAGCTGAGTGTTCTCTAGCCAAGTATCATGGACTAGTTTCTCGACTTCCATATTTTTACTTAGCCTCCGGTCGTATCTAAATATACCTCTTTTCTTTTTCCGCAGGGGTTCATACAGTGTAACAAGGGGACGATGGTCTGAGCTGTCAAAGCGCAGGTACTCACACCTCCCCGAGGTATACATTTCTGACCATGAGCTGTTAACCACCACTCTATCGAGCCTGCATTTTACCTCGTGTGTTCCTCTAACACCTTTCCAGGAAAGGCATTCACTTGTATGCTGCAGATCATAGAGATCTCCTTCGTCTAGGAACGTTCTGAAGTCTAAGAAAGAGGCTTCTGATCTCTCCGTTCCTCTTTGTTTTTCATGATTACCCGTGATGTCGTTGAAATCTCCGGTTACGAGCCAAGGAGAGTCTCGGAGGAGCGCAAGAGAGGTAAGAAAATCCCAAGTTTGTTTTCTTTTCTTTTTGTCTGTACTTGCATATAAAAACGTAGCATATGAAATTTTCCCTTCATAGGTAATACGAGTGTCAAAGTAGTTATTACAAGCGGAGATGATCTCAAGGTTGAGCCAATCTTTCCAAAGGATAGCAAGGCCTCCTCCTGCGACTCCATGTGGCGATATGGTCTTAAGGTTTGTGAAGCCTAATTGTTCCAATTTCTTAGCAACCACTCTGTGGGGGTTTTTTGTTTCCGAGAGAAATATAACATCTGGGTCCACTTCTTTGCAGATCTCTCGGAGTCTCTGAACTGTCCAAGGGTTCCCCAACCCTTGGCAGTTCCATGCTACCAATTTTAAGGAAGAGGACTGGGAGGGTTTTGAAAATCCGCTCCCGTTGAGTTCCTTGGCATATTAGCTCTAGTGGTTCCCCTCCGCGGCGGTCTACTAGAGGTACCTGCAGAAATGGGGTTTTTCTTCTTTGATTTCTCTTTTGGAATGTTCTCCTCATTAAGAGGGATGTTTGTAGGTCCGTTCTCCTCATTTCGAGGGACTGATTTGTGGCTCTTTGCAGCTCTCTGGGCTTTTCTCTTTCTCAAACCTGCGTTAACAAGAGCTAGAGACAGAGGTGTTGAGCGTCTAATGGGAGGTCTCCCCACTCTTCTTTTCTGGATTTGTGCTGATTGGGGTAAAGGGGGGTCCCCTGGCGACAGTACTCTCTCACCCAATCTTTCAAAAGCCGAAGTAGGCTCGTTGACAGGTCCTAGCCTCTGAGATACCGGGGTTCTCACCGGTGAGGCCTCCATTGGTTGAGTGGTAGGGGAAGCATTTAGGAGGATCAGGTTATTTTTTGCAAGTCGGGCTGCTGCTTCCTCAAGATCTCCTTGTTCCTCAGCTTGCCTTAATCTTTCTCTACGTGCTGCACTCTCTGTTGGGTCCTGGCAGTTTGCATACTGGGACATATATTCCCTGATTTCCCCTCTCGCCTTGGTGACTGCCTCCTCTTCAGTAACAGTAGGACCAGTAGGCAGTTTTTGATAAAGGGGGGGGGGGGTTGCCCCTTCGATCTCGAGGAGTCAGAGATCTCTAGTTGTTCTGGATGGTCCCTCTGGCCTGGTTTTTCCCTCCATAGGGGTCGATACGGTTGTGACTTCTGAGTTGTAAGGCGTGCTTCCGAGTGCTCATACCGTCTGTATTCTCGGGACTGGTAAGAATTTTGACTCTCCTCTCTTCTCCTATAGTCATATCTTGGAGCCTTTCTCGGTGGGGCCCTTTCTGTAATGGTTCTCTCCGTCGAGGGAGGGCCAAGATTTTTGTAAGGCTCATGTCTCCTCTCATAGCTTTTTTGTCTCCTATCAGGTCCCTTCCCCTGCTCCCTTCTCGGGAATTCTCTAGGGGGCTCGTGAGAGGAGGTTCTGTAGGAGGTTTGGTGGTATGATCTTGAGAGGTTTGAGGTGCTCTTTAAAGAGTTTCTGGAAGGGGAACGGTTTTTTCCTGAGGATTGTCTTTCGACCTGGTTCTTTTGAGACTCTAAGGGAATTAGTGGCTTCTGGGGACATATATCTTTGTCATGGCAGAGGCTGAAGCATGTGGAGCAGTGGTTTTGTAATTTTTCATAGACCAAGGTTACTTCTAACTCACGTCCATCATCAAACTCCAGCGTTGTTTTACGAATAAGAGGCTGGAGGCCATTGATGTTCACCCTGACCCTCGCTGCTGTGTTGGTTACTTCTGAGGTGACAAATGTTCCAATGTCACTAGCTATTTGAACCAGGATGTCAGTGGACCAGAGGTGGAGTGGCACGCCTTGTGCCTGGATCCAGAAAGAGATCTGGTTCGGAAAGGAGGGGGACAGCGAGGGTTCCCATCTTTGGATTAGTACCATCCAGTGCGCAAAGTGGTATGGTTGATTTTCGAGGACTTTTAGGAGATCTCTCTCTGAGTCGAACTGGAACTGGAAGCAGCCTTGTCCCAGATCTGCTCCAATAGGACGCGAATCGCACTTCCAGTGGTCAGAGAGGAAAGGTATTAGGGACCACATCTTTTGGACCTTGGGGTTTGTCATCCTTCCCACCAGCGTGAGAGAATGCTTTCTGATGAGAGCGGAGCTGTCGAAGGAGGGAACTTTTACTCTAGCGAGTCGCGGGGGGCTTGAGGGCTCAGCAGGGGCTTTCCCCTTCTCGGCGTAGGAAAGTCTTCTTTGCATGGTTGGGCTAGCCTGACTCTAATGAAGGTATATGATGGTGGAGAAAGGATCTTATTGTCTCGCACTAGTGCTATATATGAAGAATCTGAAGTCTCCTCTTATCAAGATCTATCTTGTTACTTCCGGCAGAGGCTTCGAGGGATTGGGGTATAGGTTGTAAAGAGTGTGCTCATCAGCTGGATGCATCTTCTTCGGAGGGGAGGAGCGGCGGCGGTCCCTCCGACCACGGGTCGGGAGAAGAACCCGGTGTATAAAGAGCAGTAATTTGTTTTAACCAGTAGATAATTTCCAAAGAGGGAAAAATTTGAAATGTGCAGCACAAAACCTTGTGGTTAAAGCCTCGACTCTTGGAAGAACCGTTGTATAATATTCTTTCTAGGAAAGAGGGCCTGAGAGCTGGTTTGCTCCTATTGTCTCATTTATATTTGTTCTGTGAAATTCTTAAAACCCTATTTTTGTGACTTGTTGTTGGTTTCTCAGATGGAAGAGGACACATTAACCCTAAGGGCCTACTGTTTTACAAGAACCTCATCAAAGAACTACGAAACCATGGTTATATTCCTTTCTACTTAAATTAGCAATTATTAAAGATTAATTTCCATTGTTTTTTTTTTAATATAAATTTTGCCAAACAGGAATCGAACCACACGTTACACTTTACCACTACGATCTTCCTCAGGTTCTTGAAGATGAGTATGGAGGATGGATAAACAGAAAAATCATGTATACAACTGATTCTGATATATCAAAGTCTCGTTATACTTATATTATGATTGAACTGATGAAACAAATGTTGTTGTTGTGGCTGCAGAGTAGACTTCACTGCTTTTGCAGATGTATGCTTCAGAGAGTTTGGGGACGACGTTAAGCTATGGACTACTGTTAACGAAGCCAACATATTCGCCATTGGTGCATATAGCGAGGGTTTTTTGCCGCCAGGACATTGTTCTACTAACAAATTCGTCTTGCTCTACTGGAAACTCTTCTACTGAACCATATATTGCAGGCCATAACATATTGCTAGCTCAGGCCTCAGCTTCAAAACTGTATAGACTTAAGTACAAGGTATACCCATACACATATATACAGAGGTCTATGTTGACTCTTGAATCCTTATGAACATAATAATTTGATGATGCAGAGTAAGCAGAAAGGATCCATAGGCCTTAGCATATATGCATATGGGTTATTTCCTTATAGTAACTCCAAGGAGGATGAGATAGCAACTCAGAGAGCTAAAGAATTTTTCTTTGGCTGGTGAGATAAAATACAAATTTTTTTTGTTTTTCTTGTTGAGGACGTAACCTGAATGACTTTGAACCAGGTTGTTGAAGCCTGTGGTGTTTGGGGACTATCCAGATGAAATGAAGAGAATCTTGGGATCCAGGTTACCTGTTTTGTCAGAGGAAGAATCAGAGATACTGAAAGGATCATCTGACTTTATAGGAATTATCCACTACACTACAGTCTATGTGAAAAACATTACACCCTCACCTTCAATCCTTCCAAGCAACCAAGAGTTCTTCACAGACATGGGTGTAGATACAATATGTAAGCTTATTTGCCTTTCAATGATACGAATAATTATGACTTGGTGACTCATTTAGCTGATGATAACTATTCTTCTTGTGGATAGTCATTGGGAATTCTTCATTCTCTGAGGTAATAAGACCTGCAAAAAGCTATTGTTGATTCATCTTCTTGAACTTAGAAGGTTTTCTTAGATGATTTTTTTTATTGAAGTGGGATGCTATTCCATGGGGTTTTGAAGGTGTCTTGGAGTGTGTGAAACAGATCTATAACAATCCTCCAATCTACATTCTTGAAAATGGTCTGTTTTTACACTGTTTTTGAAAGCAAACTTTCTTGTTCTTATAGATTGCTTCCAATTGCTCAACAGGTTTACCGACGCAACACGATTCGACTCTACAAGACACACCAAGAGTTGAATACATTCAATCTTACATTGGCGCTATGCTCAACGCCATCAAGTATGATTCTCCTTTTTCAAGTCTTCCATGTAAATGGTTCAGTTCCGGTTTATTCTACTCTCTGATTCTGACAAAAAACTTTTTTTTTCTTTTTGAATGTCTTAGGAATGGATCAAACACAAGAGGTTACTTTCATTGGTCGATAATTGACTTGTACGAGCTGTTGGCTGGATACAGGAACAGCTTTGGGTTGTACTATGTGAATTTCAGTGATCCTTCTCTCAAGAGGTCTCCTAAGCTCTCTGCTTCTTGGTACACTGGTTTTCTCAATGGGACTATCAATGTTACTCCTCAAGATATTACTCAGCTGCAGAGCCCCTTCCCTGATTCTTCGTCTTTGTGATTTAGTAGTTACATAAGGATTCTGGTTCTTTTTTGATCCTCATTTGGTCTAAGTTTGTCTTTTCATTGACAAAACTCAGGTGATTTCGCTTATGGTTTAATATAATATATGCATTTCAGCATTTTGAGACTTGCAATGGGTTGCATAGATTCTGGAATGTAACATCACTCAAACATAACCTGGTGTAGACTTGCAAAGGGTTGCATTTTATGACCACAACAGAAGTCTAGCTTTTTTAAAATAATATTTTGTAACTACCGAAGACAGAAGCGCATCTGGTGTAGTGGTATCATAGTACCCTCCCACGGTACTGACCAGGGTTCGATCCCTGGATGCGCACTTATTCACCATTTTTACCTTTCACTCTTTCAGACAACATTTGGTCTTGGTTTCACATTATCGGATTGAAAAAAACAGCAACGATTTCATCATTGACCGAGCTTTTGTTCTTACACAACAAGACAAGTTGGCTTGATGAAATGTCTGGGGAAAGTTGGTATAAACTTATATCCACGTAACTATCACAGATTTTACAAATTAAACAAACCATTCGTTGTTATTATATACACGAACTATACATTTAAACANATTTAAACACCACCATATGGTTACAACAAATCTATCACCATTCAAGTAGCGGAGATCGTTGTCAAAAAAAAAAGTAGCAAAGATAAAGAGCTAAAGAGAATGTAGATTGATCTAGAAAACGGTTTTAGACAGTTGTGATACTCAAGCTGAGACATTTATTTGTAGGACCGCGGAAATCTTGATTGAAAATTATGAAACAAAAAATATATAAACGATAATATAAAAACTTATAATGGACAGGAATCCTTTGTCACTTGAGACAGCCAAGTGTTGACTTGTTCCTATGTCTTTAAGTTTGACATGAGAACTCCCAGTTCCTGCAAGAGCAACCAAACGGTGACACATGGAAGGTTATATTTTACTGCCAACTAACGGTACTCATTGCTCTACCAGACTACCACCACGCATGCATGAGCAGTTTGTCTTCCTCGTTTTGAGCTGCTCTCATTTTTTTTCTCACTGATATATAATTTATATACATGTATATATGTTTGTATATGTATATAAATTAATATTTAAAATTTATAGCGAATATTTTTGTTTTAAAGTTTTTATTATATAAATACTGTTAGTTAATATAAATTAATTTATAATTTTTATCTATGACATCTCACATCCATCCGCATCCGGACAACCACAAATTCTAATGAAATCAGCCTTTTGAAAGGTTTGGAACGGATTAAAACGGTTTAGAGTATTTTGTGACTATGCCAATAAGCAATATCATCCGTAAAATCTGTATTTTGCGAGTGGAAGAGGAAAAATCACCCAAATCCTAAACTTCAATAAACTTAAGAAGGCCATACTTGCCGAACACCATATGCTATGTTCTTTAGAACACCACAAAGAACACCACAGGCGACACGTTGGCAGCGTGAGAACTAATAAAACATAAGAGACTTAAAAATGTAGACTAATGATATTAAAGGTTTGTGGAAATGGATTTGATTGAAAGGGTGAAAAAGTCATGGAATATGAAACACACCATTTTGCTTTTCTGGTAGGTTAGTGATGATAATAATTAATTTTGTTTTTTTTTCTTGCGAAAGTAACTAAAGATTAATATATAAATGGGAACCCGATATCAATACTTGCAAGTTTCATCAACCGTGAGTCAAAAAAGTTTAAACATAAGCAGAAAAAGAAAAAGAAGAAATATGAAAGGTGTACTGAGCACATACCACCATTTTTACACCTTGGCGTTTCTTCTCGTCTTGATTCTACTATTTCATCATACCTTTTTGATCGATGTCAACACTTTGTCGTCTACAGAATCTCTTACAATCTCAAGCAACAGAAAACTTGTTTCTTCCGGTGGAGTCTTCGAGCTTGGTTTCTTCAAATTTTTCGGCGCTCTCCCGTTGGTATCTGGGAATATGGTATAAGAAAGTATTTCATAAAACCTACGCATGGGTCGCCAACAGAGACAACCCTCTCTCCAATTCCATTGGAACC
>OVBX01006487.1:0-11779 GCA_900406325.1 Erucastrum elatum
ATCAACGGTTTACAAATAGTATCCAACCATTTTAAATTTTCATCACATCAATCAATTTTTTACTCAATCCATTGGAATTAATGTCCAACAATCTTCATATCCCTTCTCATAAATCAAAATTTTACTTTAATCCGTTCAACTTACAAAAAATTATATTCATCTATCCAGTTTCTGACTTGTTATAACTGGATCTAGCAGCTTAGTTATTATCATAATCAAAATAAAACAAAAAATAAAAATATTAAACAAATTCATTTTTACGAAAATAAATTTATAGTGCAATAATCACATATATATATATATATTCATTCAAGAAATGGCCAAAAAAACAAATTGATAGTAAACAAAATATTTTTTTAGCTCGTCCATAACTCTGGGTTAAACTTTTGTGTACTACAGTTTCTAATAATCATTGTGTACTACAGCTTAATGCCATTTGTACTGCATAAAGGACCCATGTACAAACATATAAACCAGACCAGCGCCGACGACATTAAAAAGAAAAAAAATCCCGAGCCTTTGACTATTTGTCAACCTCATCTGCTCACTGCATCCTTACGAAGAAGATGAATCAGGTAAGAGCCTGTGATTCTGCCGTACGATTCTTTTATCTTATTCTCTCTTGCCGGTGGTGTACTGCAGAGCCGAGAACTCTTTCTCCTCTCCAACTTGCTGCGACCTCTTATTCTCTGAGATCATATCGATTTGGATTTCTTTTAAGTTTATATTTTATTTTTGTACATAGGTTACCTCTCGGATATTTTTTTTCTACAAAAATGGGATAGGTATTTGGATTTCAGAAATGGTTTAAAAAATTCGAAATGCTACAATAACTTTCAAAATTTTCAGTAATGTGAATAAAAAGTAACTTACAAATGAACATTTTAGCTACGAATCAACTTCTAAACGCGGTAAGAAAAACCAATCAACTTCTAAACAAGTATTTTAGATAAAGTAATTTAAAATATATATATATATATATGTATATGTTTCTCGTATTCGTTAAGCCTAAACTAAACTAAACATTTTTGCAAATAAATAATTATCTTTCTTTTTTATCAACATAAATAATTATTTCAAAGAAGTTAAAATCCGGGACTTGTGAACATGTAACAAAAAAAAACATGTCTATTTAATAAGCTTATCCATTCAGACACAAAAAAAATATATGACAAACAGTCTGCCACTTCACAACACAGAATCCAAAACCAACCAATGACAACGCGTCTCTCCAGATAACTCCTTTCTATGGATTTTGCTCTCGTAACCATCCATTGCTCTATCTCTTTCTCTCGCTCACTCATAAAACTCACAAGTCCCACACTCCTCACCATCAAAGGATAACCCACAAAAAAATAATCAAGCCTTTCACTAAGATAAACCAAGAATCTTCATTATGGCCTCAATAACCTCAGCCACCGTCGCAATCCCATCGTTCACCGGTCTCAAATCCACAGTCTCCAAACCCTCAGCCATCGTGAGACTCCCCACCACAGCATCAAGGAACCTCACCGTGAAGTCATCTCTAAAGGACTTCGGAGTCGCTGCCGTAGCGGCTGCAGCTTCCATCGCTTTGGCCGGAAACGCCATGGCTATCGACGTTCTCTTGGGATCAGGAGATGGAGCGTTGGCTTTCGTTCCCAACGAGTTCACGATAGCCAAAGGAGAGAAGATCGTGTTCAAGAACAATGCTGGATTCCCGCACAACGTTGTGTTCGATGAGGACGAGATCCCGAGCGGTGTTGACGCGAGCAAGATCTCCATGGACGAGCAGGATCTGCTCAACGCTGCTGGAGAGACGTACGAGGTTGCTTTGACCGAGCCTGGGACCTACAGCTTCTACTGTGCGCCGCACCAGGGTGCTGGTATGGTCGGTAAAGTCACCGTTAACTAAATAAATTGTGTGTGTAAAAGCGGAAGAGTGTCTCTGGTCCAAGCAGAGGCATTTCTTTCAGTTTTACTTACATAAGGTGTTTTGTACTACTTTTAAAGAGTGTTGGAATCAAATGGACATTGATTTGTTATAATGAGAGTGTTGGTTCCATCCATGAATGGCTTTTTATTGGTTTATAAATTATTTGTAGATTTATGTCTGGCTATAAAGCTTTTTAAGATTATGATAAATTAAGTTGGAAAGATAAATGTTAGAGATAAGGGGGTTTGTGTTACATGAATCGAAAGTCCGTGGAGTTTTGAATTTCAGATAGTGTAGAAATCCATTTGTTCACTGCAGAAATCAAGCCATAACATGAATGAATTTAATTGTTTAACTGCTAAGTGTTTATTCACTACGTATAAATTCAGTTAAGACATGTATAAGCCGAACTATAACATGTTAGAATCCATTTATATAACAAACATAAAGCTAGTTTTATCATGCATAGAATTGGTTGTATATAGCATGTATAAATTCAGTTTTTGTCATGTATAAGCCGAACTACAACATGTTAGAATCCATTTATATAACAAACTAGATCTTAACCCGCACTCCCGTGCGGATGATTTATTTAATTTATATTCAATAAAAAAATTTAAACCGTCGATTTAACAAAAAAATCCCTCTATGTTTTGTAATTTTACGATGTTTTGTAATTTTAATGAAATATTATATCATTTTAATTACTTTAGAAATGTAACCAATTAATTTAAATTGGTTATAAATATAGTTGCTGGATATGTAAATAAAAAAAAATATATAAAAAAGAAATACTTAATTTATTGTAAATGCAATAACTAAATGTGCAAATAATAGAAAATACAAAAAATACTATTATCCAAATTACCAAACAATTTTCATTTAAACTCATATTTTTGTATCCAAACAGTATCAAATGTACTTCAATTTTAATAATATAGATATAAACCTAGTTTTATCATGCATGAACTTTGTTATTATAGCATGTATAAACTCAGTTTTACTCATATGTAAACAGTAAACCACCCCATTTGCGAATTGCGACATCAATCAAAATTTAACTTGTGTAAAACTAGTTATAACAAGTGTAATTCATCCTGATTCATATGTATAAATCCTTTAAAACTTTTTAAACCAAATAACCTCAGTGTATACAGCACAACTCCAATAATAAAATGTAAGAACTCACAACTCAGTGAACAATTATTGTTTGCCTAAAAGGCCAAACTCAGCATCAAAAACATTCGTACTAAACAATATACTGATTACAGTGGATTGCACTTGCATATATCAAGGAAACTAATGAGAGGTTCAAAAGTTTTTCACCAAAAGGAGGTTTACTTGTCTTGTCGTTTAGCTGCTTCGCCGCAGGGTCAGATGCTTAGATTGGCCTGTGTATTCACATAAGTAAGCCCATTACATTACTCGCAAAAGACCTAATCAATTTCAGCATTTTTCTTTCTGACAGCAGAAAAACTACCATCAATTTCAGCATTGATGATTTATTTTTATGGAATTTTAATTTTAGATTTTGCTAAAACGTACTAGTAATGACGTTAGTAAAAATGAGACGTTACTTAGTAAACGTTCCGTTGACGTTTTGACTTTCTCGTTCTCGGTATTCCGCAATCCGCATAATGATTTTGGGATTCAACACATTTACAGTATTTTCTTTTACCAATTTAAGTACGTCAATAAATTTGTAAAAATGTATTTTCTTTTATCTATTAAATTTTGGAAACAAATCAAGCTTAGCATTAGTTATCCTATATTTGTATGATTAAAGTTTACAGATCACCAGCTAACATTTTAGGAAACTGTAAGCAGAAAATAACTAAAAATAGTCCTGAAAATTTAATAGATTAAGAATACATACTCTCTATAGATTAAGAATACATACTTTCTATACTTAATTAAAGAAAATATAATTACTTTTAATAAGACAAATGCATATGTTTAGTCAAAAGATGATACTTTAGTTACTTATAGAAAATGTAATAATAATCAACTAATAGCCGATTGGTTGATTTCATTTCAGTTGTAAGAAAAGTAAAAAACATTGTGCTGGGAAAACAAAACCAGTTCTTCTGAAATTACAGAAATATCCATTATCTACATAACCACCGACCATTCTACATAAGGGTATAAATGTCATTTAAGAAACTTGTAAGAAACAAGGCGTTAGAAGAACAGAACAGAACAGAGATCGAAAACAGAAGAAAGGAAACAAGGTTTTGTGATTCGCTCCTCTCCTATCGTTTCCTAATCTCGCTTCGTTCACAAGTTTTCGGGTGGATCTTTTCTCGGGGATGGCGACGAAGCTGAGACAGTCGCAGCGGTTTCAGACGAAGAGATGGTCGACGCTAATGCTGGTTCTGTTGATGCTGTTCATGTTAACGATCGTTCTCTTGATGCTTCTGTCTTTCGGGGTTTTCTCTCTTCCGGTTGATACGTTCGATGACGCTTCTCCGGTGGATCTCTCTTCTTTCCGACGAGCTGCAACCGAGAGGTGGCAATGAGTCTTGTCCAAATTCTTGATTTTTTTCTTAAAAAAAATTTCAATGTTTGTTAATGTTTTTGATTTAATATGTTTTTGATTGAATGCAGAAGTGAGGGAATTGGGAAGAGAGGAGATCAGTGGACTGAGATTCTTTCTTGGGAACCAAGAGCTTTCCTCTACCACGGTTTCTTGGTTTGTCTTCTTAACTCAAGAGATTAGATATGCATGTCTGAACTTAAAAATCGAATCTTGATTTATTAATATGTATTATTTGATGTTTGACCAGTCGAAGGAAGAGTGTGAATATTTAATCAGTCTTGCAAAACCACATATGGTGAAGTCAACTGTTGTTGATAGCCAAACCGGCAAGAGCAAAGATAGCAGGTTTTGGTTTCATTGTCTTTCTCTGTGGATCATGAACTGCTATGCTTCGTTGTGTATTTGTTCTGATGATTGTATACATCACATTCAGGGTGAGAACAAGCTCAGGGACTTTCCTTAGGAGAGGAAGGGATAAAGTCATTAAGACCATTGAGAAGAGAATTGCTGATTACACCTTTATTCCAGCAGGTTCTTGAGACTTTTTCAGTGATCATATGTCCACGAATTTGTTATTCAGTTTGTACTGTGGTTAAGATGATTGATTGTGGAATGTGCAGATCATGGAGAAGGACTTCAGGTTCTTCATTACGAAGAAGGGCAAAAGTATGAACCACACTATGATTACTTTGTTGACGAGTTCAACACCAAGAATGGAGGTCAACGCATGGCTACAATGCTCATGTACCTGTAAGATCTTCTGAACTCTTACTTTTAAGGGTTTGCCAAGTTCGAGTATTACCAATCATTGTCTTCTTTCTCTTATACAGGTCGGATGTTGAAGAAGGCGGTGAAACGGTGTTCCCTGCTGCCAAAATGAATTTCAGTTCTGTACCATGGTACAATGAGCTCTCTGAGTGTGGGAAAAAGGGACTTTCCGTAAAGCCGAGAATGGGTGATGCATTGCTCTTTTGGAGCATGAGGCCTGATGCTACACTAGATCCCTCCAGCTTGCATGGTATACTACTAATCATATGAAACACACTTGTACATTTTTTTCCTGATACCATTGAGTGTGCGTGTTGTTGATAATATATGCTTCGTTGGTTCTAGGTGGATGTCCTGTGATTAAAGGGAACAAATGGTCATCTACCAAATGGATGCATGTCGGCGAGTACAAAGTCTAGCGTTTCTGACTGCTGTGTCTGACTGCTGGTAACGACCCGCCCTTAAGTTTCAAACAAGAATCTGCCTGTTATGTTTTATCATTGTCTGAGCAATAGAGTTGTTAAGGCTTTGAGCAATAGAGTTGTTAAGGCTTTTGTTGATGTGAAATGTTGTAGACAACAACTAATCTCTGAAATTCGACTTAATTTCCTATCCTAGGCCTATCCACTAGCCATAGGGCACAAACATACATATCCAACATAGACCGCGGAAAGCTTGTTTGTTTCATCAATGTGCATTCAAGATAAAGTAGCGTCTGTTTGCACTTGACTTTTACATTTTCTTTTGTTGTTGGGCAGGACAGTATACTGTTTTCCAGATGGTGGATGAAATGCAACTTCGGAACCAAAAATTACAGAGAGATGATGTTTGTTTTTTGTCCCTGCGGCTCAGTGTATTGGATTCAGATGGTTTATACATATATCAGTAGAGAATAGTAAAAGATATGGAGTTCTTTAGACTAGGATGGCTCAGAGAGACTGTTGCTCATTGGTGTACGAGCCATCAGCTTGTGTCACTCATTTGAGTAGACACTGTGAATTAGTTATGACATTACAAATATAAACTGTTGTTATGTTTATTACAAAAGCTGATTTATCTTTTTACTAACTAACACCCAAAATGATCAAAGGTATCGGACCATGTCATTGACTCATTTTGTTGGTGTTTCATGAGCAGATAATGAAATCTCTATGGTACATCAAGAGATCTCAACAGATATAAGAAAACGTTAAACTGATTGCNTTACATCAATAGATCTGAACAGATATAAGAAAACATTAAACTGATGGCACATAGATGTAATAAAAATGTGAGGGAAAAGATCTTTTATTACACAACAGCAAAAAAGACATAATTCACCAGTTTGGAAGACAGAAACACACAAACAGGCTTATAAATAGCGTTTTGGTACGAAGTTTCCCTACACAAACCTTTATNGTACATCAAGAGATCTCAACAGATATAAGAAAACGTTAAACTGATTGCGAATAGATATAATAAAAATGTGAGGGAAAATATCTTTTATTACACAACAGCAAAAAGACATAATTCACCAGTTTGGAAGACAGAAACACACAAACAGGCTTATAAATAGCGTTTTGGTACGAAGTTTCCCTACACAAACCTTTATTGTAAGTACAAATGAAAGAAAGAAAAAAAAGCAAAAGAATAAAATCCCAAATTCACGATTCTCTGAGTCTTTTCTTCTCTCGACATGATTTACGTTCCAAATAAGATGAGAATGGAGCAACATAGAGAGTTCNAAAAGCAAAAGAATAAATCCCAAATTCACGATTCTCTGAGTCTTTTCTTCTCTCGACATGATTTACGTTCCAAATAAGATGAGAATGGAGCAACATAGAGAGTTCCTTCAAAAGGTTTAGTTTGTGGAGTCGCGGCTGTAGAACTGATCGAGTGTTTTGGCAGGGATACGGTGAAGAAGCTCACGTGGGAAGATACGGAGCAGTGTCCATGCCAAATCAAGTGACTGGAAGATGTTTCTTGTATCGTACGCGCCTTGCATCACAAACTTCCTCTCAAACTTGTCCAGAAACTCTAAATACAGCTGCAAATCCATAACACAAGAAGAAGCTAGCGGCATGAGTAATTTATTGTTATGAGTATCGATATGAAAATAATGTGATTGAGTAGAGGAAGGTACCAGATCTTCTGAAGAAAGAGCTTCTTCTCCAACCACAGCTTTCATGGCTTGAACATCCTTACCGATTGCATAGTTTGCGTACAGCTGAAAATAATAAAGAAATATTATCAATTGAGTGTGATGAATGATACTAAATGACCATTGTGCGATGCTTTAGTAAAGTAAGATCCTACAAGTAGCGAACCTGGTTGGACACATCAGAATGGTCACGGCGAGTCATTCCCTCACCAATAGCACTCTACAGAGTTGGAAGATTGTCAAGTTAGAATGTTAATGTTTGAATTCATAAGGGAGTATATAATCGAAATGGCTCTGCTACCTTCATTAATCGAGAAAGTGATGGAAGCACGTTGATGGGTGGGTATATCTGTTTTNCCCGATTGCATAGTTTGCGTACAGCTGAAATTAGTAAAGAAATATTATGAATTGGGTGTGATGAATGATATACTAAATGACCATTGTGAGATGCTTTAGTAAAGTAAGATCCTGTAAGTAGCGAACCTGGTTGGACACGTCAGAATGGTCACGGCGAGTCATTCCCTCACCAATAGCACTCTGCAGAGTTGGAAGATTGTCAAGTTANCCCTCACCAATAGCACTCTACAGAGTTGGAAGATTGTCAAGTTAGAATGTTAATGTTTGAATTCATAAGGGAGTATATAATCGAAATGGCTCTGCTACCTTCATTAATCGAGAAAGTGATGGAAGCACGTTGATGGGTGGGTATATCTGTTTTAAAGAAGAACCAGAAAAAAATAGAGATTGTTATAGATAGATGAGAAACCTTTTTTATTCATGTGTATTAGAAAATAATTGTGAGAGTTATGCAAAACGAGTAAAGCATATGGCACCTGTCTGTTGTGAAGTTGCCTGTCAANCATGGAAGAACCAGAAAAAAATAGAGATTACTATAGATAGATGATAAACCTTTTTTATTCATGTATTAGAAAATAATAGTGAGAGTTATGCAAAACGAGTAAAGCATATGGCACCTGTCTGTTGTGAAGTTGCCTGTCAATGTATATCTGACCCTCGGTAATGTAACCAGTAAGATCCGGAGTAGGGTGAGTGATGTCTGAGTATTACAGCAAGAGATATTATGAGCTTTGTTCAATCAAAAACAAGAGAATCCAAGAATGATATGATTTTTTCTTTACCATCATTGGGCATAGTCAGGATAGGGATTTGGGTAATGGAACCCTTTCTTCCTTCAATACGCCCTGCACGCTCATAAATAGTTGCAAGATCTGTATACATATAACCTGGATATCCACGTCTTCCAGGTACCTCTTCTCGAGCAGCAGAGACCTACAGTTCATCAAAATATTTTAAAGGTAGACGTCATTAAACATATTCATGCTGGCTGAGTTTTTGTGAAAACCTAAAGCAAGTTATGAATAATGACATAAAACAAAGAGACCAATGAAAAAACATTTTACCTCACGAAGAGCATCTGCATAAGAACTCATGTCTGTCAAGATAACAAGCACGTGCTTCCCACATTCATAAGCTAAATACTCTGCAGTTGTGAGGGCAATTCGAGGAGTGATAATTCTCTCGATGGTCGGGTCATTTGCCTGTTAGAGTGGAATAAATATCAATCCATCATTGATATAATATATTAGTACTATGTAACAGACAACAAGAAGCACATAAAGAAGTAAGTTACCAGGTTCAGGAAAAGGGTAACTCTTTCCATAGATCCATTTTCTTCAAAATCACGCTTGAAGAACTGAGCTGTCTCCATGTTAACACCCATAGCTGCGAAAACAATAGCAAAATTGTCCTCTCCATGATCCTGGAGAAACACAAGGTAAGATACGGAATGATTTTACACAGCAAACAAAACTAAATAGAAATTCGAAGGCTGAAATCCTTGCAAAGTAGGATACTCAATTTACATTCAATGGGGCAAATGATTACCTCAATTAGGTTCTCAGTCTTTTCCAACCGCTTAACAAGACCAGCCTGACGACAAATCTGAGCAGCAATTTCGTTGTGAGGTAGACCAGCAGCAGAGAAAAGAGGAATCTTCTGTCCACGAGCAATTGAGTTCATGACATCAATGGTNCATGACATCAATGGTAGAAATCCCCGTTTGGATCATCTCTTCAGGATAAGTCCTTTCACTGGGGTTGATTGAGCTTCCTATAAAATATCATTCACCGACACAATTAAAACAAACAACATTTTTTTTTTTTGTTTTTTCTACAGATCACACAATCACACTCACCAGAGATATCAAGGTACGCCTCAGGCAAAATAGGAGGGCCATTATCAATTGGCTTTCCTGAACCGTTAAAGATACGCCCAAGCATGTCTTGTGATACAGGTGTTTTCAATACCTGAAAGCAAAACAATTATAAGCAAATCCTTGGTACTCAGAAAACGCTTAAAAAGAAGAAAATTTCAATAGTAAACACCTCTCCAGTGAATTGAACGGTGGTGAATTTGTTGTCAATTCCAGATGTTCCTTCAAAAACCTGCAACCATAAGATGAATAAAGTTATTGAGGACATCAAACCTGTAGATACAATAGCAATGTACATCTCGATTCAAGAAGTAACCTGGACAACAGCTTTCTCGCCATCAACCTCCAGCACCTGACCACGTCTCATAGATCCATCACCTAAGCGAATGTTAACAATCTCCTGGTACTTTGGACCCTGCAGTTACATTACCAAAAGATAGAATCCAATTCATCGATGGCAAAAGCTTCTTCATTATCAAAATGTGTATTATAAATTACCTTCACTTTCTCAAGGATGACCAAAGGTCCAGCAACACCTGAGACAGTCCTGTACTCTACACACAATTCGAAGATCTTTTCAAAATTAGTCTCTTACAAAGATTGATACAAGCTAGATCTCTTAATCCGTTTAGTCAAACCAACGATATCGAGAGAAGTGATCGGGTGAGCTTACCCATTCCGATCTCGAGAGCTCCTTCGTCCATGTCGATTCCATCGGCCACCATTGTCGCAGATCAAAGATCTCAAATCAAAACCGTTCCTGAGGGAGAGGAAAAAGTCAGAACGAGTGGCGGGAACAAAAGCGATATCAGAAATGAAAATGAAAAAATTCGATCTACAGAATTCAAATCTAGCAAGTGAAAGAGAAGATGTGACGAGGAGGAGGAAGACGTGATCGGAGTGTGAGGAGAGAGATCTGATACCTGGAACGAATCGAGTCAAGCAGAGCAGAGAGAGAGAGAGAGAGAGAGAGGAGAGGAGGATTTGCGATTTGTGATGTGTTGTTGAACGTGGTAGAGGATATATCTGACCTCTACTAATTATTTGTCTATTATTTTCCCCAAAAAAAAAAAATTATTTTTCGGAGCGTAAAAAATACAAGCCCACCGTGGGTTTTCGAACCGACGATCAGCCTTGCGCTCTACCAACTGAGCTAGACGTGCTTGTATGTCTATGGTTTCCTTCTTGTAATATTTATTGTTTTACTGTCGTAGCAAATATACTATTTCGGTTCATAATCTCTATTCTAATTGACTATTCAGCGATACGTAATAAAACTGAATTTGAGAATTTGAATTTGCTTCATGTTCTCCATGATTTTATACTTAATCATTAATTTTAATAATCAAAAAATAATTATACTAATTAAAATTTTTGATATCTTTAATAAATATTATAATTAATTATTTTAACAGATTATAAAATTATCTAAAAATGGAAAACAGGTTTAACAAAAACGAAGATAATTTCATATAATTATTTTCTGTTTATCTACATCTTTCTTTCTTATTTGTTAGAATTTATAATTACTAGTATATATACACATATGTGAATTTTCTTACTTGTCATGTTTTCCATTATTTTATGCTTAATCATTAATTTTAATCAAGAAAATAATTATACTAATTAAATTTTTGATATCTTTAATAAATATTATAATTAATTCTTTAACAGATTATAAAATTATCTAAAAAAAATAGAAAATGTGTTTAACAAAAAAGATGATAATTCCATATAATTATTTTGTGTTTATTTACATCTTTCTTTCTTATTTGTTAGAATTTATAATTAGTAGTATATATACACATATAATTATATTTATCATTATACTGAAATCTTAGTGATAATTTTATAATAAAATAACTAAATATTGATTTACGTTTGTTTTTAAATGTAATATATTATGAATTATTTTTAACATTATTAAATTTATTTATTATTAAAATACTAAAATTATTAATTGAGAAGTAAATTTGCTGTTGTGTCATTCTCTCCATAATTTTAAATTTAGTCATATTTCATTTCAATTATATATATTAATAAATAATTTTACTGATTTAACTGATACTTATCATTATTTTGAGTATAATAAAAGTTCTAATGATAGTATCATAGTTAAATTTATATTTATATTTTCTCTAGTAATATTAAATATTACATATATGTTTATATTATATTTTTTAA
>OVBX01006488.1:0-11778 GCA_900406325.1 Erucastrum elatum
TTGGATAAAGTCCATGACTCACTTGAATGCAGTCACCTCCAAACTGACTGGAAAATTTGAGACAAGGTAGAACACGACTAACTTATTGAACTATTGTAATTTCTAGGGAACACGATATCACAACGTATTGATACACAAAATGTCAAAGCGAATGTAATAAAGATTGAATGATTTGGTTTGGTTTGTGTCTATAGAGAAACCAGTCAGAGACAAGTGTCTTTAGGATATTAAGATGATGAACTTTTAATTGGTGTTTGGATTTTGTGGTTATGCTAAGCGGCAGCGCTGTGTAAGTTTATATTGCTCAACCGAACTGTGCTTTGACCATGAGGAACTAAACACTAGTTTTCATGTTTTAGATCATTGTATCATTTCTTGTAGCTGTGATACCTTTCAGTCCCCTTCTGAACAAGGAACAAACTAAGGATGTTCAACTAAAACTAATTCGAACCAAGAATATGGTTTGGGTATTGGTTATACTGTATAAAACGTATGAATGTTATTTTTTAAATTTCGCAGAATACAAAAAATGGTTTAGTTATAACTTATAAATCGATTAACTAAATAAATTTTAAATTGGAATATAATATTAAATGATATTATTATGTCAACTATAGAATATCAATATTAATAATTATTATGTACCAATTTGATAAGAATTTGAACTCAATAACTTGTATAACATTCTTTGAATCCTTAACAGTGATCAAATCCAAAGTACAATTACGAAACTTGAAAGAGCCACACAGCGATACTCAAAGTTCACAGTGCTCACATCACGATCACCAAAGTCTCATAAGGACTCGACACTACAAGAAAACATGCTTATACCGAAGGAAAAAATCGTCGGTATGTCGTCGGAATAATTTCTGACGGAATTCCGAAGAAACCAAATTCCGAGGAAATACCGAGGATCACGGTTCATCGGAAAAATCGTTGGAATATACCGAGGAAGCATACCCTTGGTATATACCGAGGATGATTCCGAGGGACAAAATTGTCGGAAGCTCCGAACTGTCCTGAAGAAGAGCTCCCTCGGAAAATTTTGAGGACGGGCTCCCTCGGAAAATTCCGAGGGAGCACTTCCTCGGAATTTCCAAAAAAAATATTTTTAAAAAAAAAATTAATTTTTTGAAATTTAAATTCGATTTTTTTTTTTGACAACAAATGGAAAAACTAAACTATGATGTATGCGCGTCCTACTCAGAAAACCAAGTCGGGAGCATATAGTCGACATAAAACACAACTGAAAGGGAACGTCTAGCACCTCGTGCCAGTTTGTCCGCCATTAGATTGCGCGCTCTTGGGATATGTCGAATCTTGAAAGTGGGAAAGAACATCTTACTGTGCTGGAACTCCTCCAAGTGTGTAGCAAAAGCTGGCCATTCACCTGGTGATGACACCATCTTCACCAATTGAGAATAGTTTGTGGCAAAAACTACGTCCCAGAAATTTAGGGTCTTCATACACTTCATAGCCCATATTAAAGCTTCACATTCAGCATGCAAAGCAGATAAGCTGCTTCGGAGACTCATCGCACCCATCATCTTCTCTGTTGAATAATTTTTCCTGCAAAACCAACCTTGTCCTGTATATTTATCCTGTGCTGTCCATGCTCCATCCACAAAGCAAATTCTTGTATTCTCCACTTCCATCCAATCGAAGGAAGGAATCACAGTTTGTCCCCTAACTGGTATCAACTTTTGCCAGAACGGGGTTTGAGGCAAGGAGATCTCTTGTCCCCATACCTGTTTATATTATGTACAGAGGCTCTTATTGCAAATATTAAGAAAGAGGAACGAGGGAAGAGATAGACAAGACTAAAAGTAGCTCGAGGGAGTCTTGCGATTTCCCACCTTCTTTTTGCGGATGATAGTTTATTTTTTTGCAAAGCGAATAGTGTGGAATGTGGGTTTATACTCAAGCTCCTTAAGGATTATGAGGCAGCTTCAGGTCAAGTGATAAACTTTGAAAAGTCTTCACTTCAATTTGGACATAAGGTATCAGAGATTATTCGTACAGAAATTAAATCTCAGTTGGGAATTAGTAAGATGGGGGGAATGGGAAATTATTTGGGTATTCCAGAAAGTCTTGGGAGATCAAAGATTCAAGTTTTTGGTTATGTCAATGAAAGGATTAATCAAAAGATTAATAGTTGGACAGTGAGATTTCTTACTAAGGGCGGAAAGGAGGTTCTTCTAAATACAACAGCTAATGCAATGCCCAATCATGTGATGTCTTGTTATCGTCTACCTAAGGCGGTTACGAAGAAAATTACAGGGGCTGTTTCTCATTTTTGGTGGGGAGGAAATGGTAACTAGAGAGGAATGCATTGGCTATCATGGGACAAAGCTTGTAAACACAAAGAAGAGGGTGGCTTGAGTTTCAGGGATTTACAAGACCACAATACTTCTTTACTGGCAAAACAATTATGGAGATTGATAGATAAATCTGATTGTCTATTCTCAAAAGTTTTTAAAGGACGGTATTTTCGAAAATCCAATCATTTAGATACACATAGATCTTACTCACCACCCTATTGTTGGAGAAGCATCTGCTCAGCTCGATCTCTGGTTAAAAAATAGCTAATCAAAAGAGTAGGAAACAGACAATCCATTTCAATATGGAATGATCCATGGATTCCTGCTCCTCGCCTGAGGTCAGCAACCCCAAATACTCAGTCACAGGTTATTCATGATCTTAAAGTGGAATATTTTATTGATCCGGTTACTTTTTCTTGGAACGTAGATTTACTGGATGAATATTTCGCCCCTGATGACGTCACTATCATTAAAGGACTTGCAATTAGTCGCTTTTCTCGACCTGATTCCATTGGTTGGGCTTTTACAGAATCTGGTAAGTATACGGTAAAATCGGGATACCGAATAGAGTCAAAATTCCCAGATAAAGGCATTCACGAGGCTTTCTTTGGCCCGGATACTAATGTGTTACTGAGTCATACATGGAAATTAAATTGTTCGCCAAAGCTGAGACACTTTATTTGGCAAGCCATTAAAGGAATCTTACCGGCTGCGAAAAATTTAAGGGCCAGAGGGATTGCTTGTGAATCACAATGCAGTTTATGTGGAGCGGAAGATGAATCTATAAACCATCTTTTTTTTTGAATGTCCACCAGCGGTGCTAATATGGGCTTTGTCGAAAATTCCTTCAGCTCCGGGGTTTTTCCCAAGTTCATCTTTCTTTTCCAATATGGATTATTTGTTTTGGAGATTACCCAAGAATTATAATTATGATTCTTTTTCTTGGATATTATGATATATTTGTAAAAATATAAATAATAAGCTGTATACAAATACGGCAGGGGATCCACAGGAAATCTTTCGAATAGCAGAAATAGAAGCAGAGGTTTGGGCAGATGCTCAGAAATTCGAAAATATAAAATTAAAAACCTAAAATTAAAATTAAAATTGGAAAATATTATATATAATTAAAAATCGTACAAATAAAAAAAAACATTCCGAGTTTTTTTTTTAAAAAAAAGCTACGGGTTTTGGACGTTCGGGTCTGGCACGGTCGGGAGCACCTCGTTCGGGTGCAACCTCCTCATCATCTCCAACATTTGCTCGTTGAGCTTCCTCTGTGCCTCCCAGCCCGCCTGTTGACTCGGCGCCTGGGACTCCAACGCATATATGCGATCATCTTCTGGATGACTGGATCAACAAAGGGCGGTGGTGCAGCAGAAGACGGAACCGACTGGGACCGACGACCCAAACCGAACAAACGTCCCTTCGTCTTTGGAACCGACTGAAATAGAAAAGTGCAAATTTTAAATATAGAAAAGATGAATTGAACATTAAAAAAATAACTCACCGATTCAACGATTTCGTTGATCCTAACCCGAGGCAAGTAGATCGAACCGTCGAATCGTCATCCTCGGTTTGAAGCTGAGACGCTTCTTCTTCCACCTGAGTGTCGATCAGGGTGACCACATCCCTGACAACACCATCATCAATATGGCCGGTCTTTTTGTTGGTATACGCCCTCTTCATTAGGGCGAGATCATCAACCGGCTCGCCATCATTTTACGCCGCCTTGAAAAAACATAAATTAAACAAACATTAGTAATTAGAAAAAATGCACAAAAAATAAAATTTAAAAACTTAAATAATTGAATAAAAAGCGATTAGCTTACCATACGCTCCCCCCCAGAGTGGCAATAGATTAAGCACCCAAGTTATGCTTGAAGACGTCCTTCCCTTTACGGTCGCTCCTGCGGTTAGTGGAGTTGGTGGAAGAAGTTTGTTTCGTCTCCTCTTTAATCCAATGCACACTCAACTCCTGCCAGACCGTGGGGTCCAGACTTTAGGAACTTTTAACAAAAAAAAATTGTTAAATAAAAAAAAATTAATAGATAAAAAAAATTGTTTAATAAATAAAAAACCACCTTGTTTATTTCCCACTTCTTCTTCCACTCGTGGATCTGCTTCCCATTGTTTTCCATAACTTTATGGACGAAGTGGTTATAGATAAACAACGTATGATCGAGATTCCAATTGCGGTCGCTCATGCGGTTAGTGGAGTTAGTGGAAGAAGTTTGTTTCGTCTCCTCTTTAATCCAATGCACACCCAACTCCTGCCAGACCGTGGGGTCCAGACTTTAGGAACTTTTAACAAAAAAAGTTGTTACATAAAAAAAAATAATAAATAAAAAAATTGTTAAATAAATAAAAAACCACATTGTTTATTTTCCACTTCTTCTTCCACTCGTGGATCTGCTTCCCATTGTTGTCCATAACTTTATGAATGAAATGGTTATAGATAAACAACGTATGATCGGGATTCCAGTTGAATTCTTGCTAAAAAAAAACAATTAATAGAAAATTTAGATTAAAGATTAAAAATATATGTAAGAAATAAGAATAGTTACCGCAAACTGTTGAAACCACAGATGCTGCTTGTCGGTTGGGAAGTCAGTGAAAGTCGGATGTCCCTTGTCGAGGGACGAGTACATCATACGGTTGATCCATCCGCTGATCTCGTTTGAGGATAGGTCGAACCTAATAAAAAAAATTATTAAAAATGAATCAAATTTTAATGAAAAAAAATAGGTTTAATTACTATGTTTGACCCCGTCCATTTGGATACAGAGTGAGATAGGAAAGATGGTCACGACCGGGCTGTCGAACAAACTCCGCAACTCTCATCACTGCCTCCGGACCCTGAGGAGCAGGAGGAGCAGTGGGTGGAGCAAGGGGGGCGGAAGGAGCATGAGAGGGAAATGGAGAGGGAGATGTATGGTAGGAGCTGTGGGACGATGGAGAATTCTGAACGGAGTTGTCCATCGAACCAGCACGACTACGACGCTGTCGAGGCCGGCTCTGATCATCATAAGACATGTATATATATATATATATATATATATATTTTATCACAAAAGATGTTTTAATATTTAAAAATATGTTTTAATAGTTTTTAATCACAAAAAATGTTCTAATATATAAAAAGATGTTTTAATAGTTTTTAATCACAAAAGATGTTTTAATACATATATGGTTTAAATATATAAAAATAGTTTTAATATATAAAAAATAGTTTAATAATTACAAATAGAGTTTTAATATATAAAAATAGTTTAGAAATTAAAAAAATAGTTTTAATATATAAAAAATAGTTTAAAAATTACAAAAATAGTTTTAATATATAAAAAAGTTAAAAAATTACAAAAAAAATAGTTTTAATATATAAAAATTATAAAACAGTTATAATTTGTTAGTATACATGATTTATACATATATATATATATATGTATAAAAAATTATAAATCGTTTATAAATATAGAAAAAGGTTTATAAATATTTTTAAAAATTAAAAAAAAAAACGTTTTATTATTACTGGAAACTTGAAAAACGTTTTTAAAAATAGAAAAACATTTTTNAAAACGTTTTCATATTATATATACATAATTATTAATTTGATTTTTATAATCACAATCAATAAAAACTTTTGAAAAAATTTTCAAATCTCTTAAATACAACAAACAATCACAATCCTATACTCTAAAACCATAATCAAACTCTCAAATCACAACTCTACCATTCACCCTAACAAAAATTTATAAAAACCCTAATCTCACTATAGTGAAACTCGATTTTGAAGAAAATAGAAAGGGATAGGTGGCCTTACATGATTTCGGGATGAAATTGAGGAGAATAAGGCTTGATTCGCCAGAAAATGTTGCAGGAGAAGAGAGATGCGGCGGAGTTCGCGAGAGAGAAACAGAGAAATGGGGAAGAAGATCCACAGCTCGAACTAATAAAATGAAGTGTTCGACGGAAAAGATCCGTCAGAATTTCCTCAGTATTTTTAATTGGGTCAGTCGGAATTTTCTCGGAAACCATTAATTTAATTTTCCCAAAATATTTGGTGGTTTGGGTTGGGGGGTAAATGAAAATATTCTGAGGAAATACCTTCCTCGGAATTTCCTCAAAATATTCTGAGGAAATACCTTCCTCGGAATTTCCTCAAAATATTCTGAGGAAATTCCNGAGTTTGGGGTTTCAAATTCCGATTTTTTTGCCGTATTTTATTTCTTATACAAATGTAATGCATACCATTGAGGATTCTTTGTATAGATGATCATACACCATGAAATAACAAAATTTCAAAAATAATTGTAAGTATTCCCTATAACGTTTATTAAAGTGTATAAGTGTTTCTCTTATGTTGTGTGGTTTTCGTTCAAGCAATCGTAAAAGTGTTTATTATTGTGTAAAACACCAAAGTTTGACTTCATAATCTGGTTAAGACACTTAATGAATGTTATATACGTGTTATTCAATCCGAAAATGTTGTTTTCGGTTTAAAACCCTTTAAAACCCCTAGTTTTTCGGAATTTCCTCAGAATATTCCGAGGAGATACTGAAGACATGTACATTCCTCGAAATTTCCTCAGAATTTTCAGAGGAAATTCCGAAGAACTTGTGGTTTTAAACCGAAAACCCACACGTTCCTCGGAATTTCCTCAGAAAATTCCAAGGGATTTCCGAGGAACAATACTTTATCATCAAATCCCTAAATCGAGAAGGTTAATTCCGAGGAAATTCCAAGGAAAACCTAAAGTCCCTCGAATTTTTCTCGGTATTTCAATTAAAAAAAAGGCTAGTCTGATTCGGAGTCATCATCACCAGATGAATCTGAATCTAGATCTTGGTAAAACTCTCCAATAACTAGTTCATCCTCTGCGTGAACAACGGCTTCCTCTGCGAAGTCGGTCAAATTGACTACAAGGCCACCTTCCGCTACATCTTCTGCTGCACTTAAGTTGCCGGATGTGATTGGTTGTAGTGGGTCCTCCAGCTCAAAACTTCCCTGAACTCGGTCTCTCGGGTTCACTCTTGTAACAGTAACCCATGGATCATCTTTGTTCCTTACCTGGGGGTACTTGATATAACAAACCTGTAACATTTAAAAAATTATTAGTAAGAGTATAAATTATGATCAATCATTCTGAATAATCAACCTTTACTTACCTGATCGACCTGAGAAGCAAGAATGAAAGGATAATAATATTGCAGTTTTCGCCTCGAATGTACTGATGTAACACCAAATACATATGTTCTCACACCTCGATCTGGAGTGTTGTCATGCCAATCACAATAGAAAATAGTACAGCGCAATCCAAGCATGCCCAAATACTTGATTTCCATAATCTCTTGTATGTGTCTGTAGTATACATCATCTCATGATGTAGAACAAACGTCAGCATCATAGGTCGCACGCGAACGTCTCCTCTTTTCAGTTGTGAATGCATATCCTCGAGTACAAAATCTCGGATATGGCTTCACAACACAATTTGGGCCAACCACCATCTCGCGTATCCAATCGTCAAATGTTTCACCTCTGGCCAAACCAGCAGACACCTATTAATAGCACATATGTATGTTATATCAATAAATATGAATTAGTATAAATATGTGATAAATGATATTTTAATTTGTTTAAGGCACTCACATAAGTAAACATCCTTCCAGCAAATTCTCTCTGCTTCATTTCTTCTAGTTCCTCCTTTGTGGCGTATCTATATTCGAACCGCTTTTCTGCCATGAAAATCATGTACATATGATGACAATAATATAATTAATTAAGATTTAAATTTCAATTTGTTAAAATAAAATTTTGTAAGATAATAAACTTATCTCTCATATGGAAAAACATCTTTGCAGTTGGTGAACAAATATGTTTGCAAATGACTTCTCTCCTGCTCAGTAAGTCGACGGTCATTTGGTTTTCCGCTAAGTCGTCCAACATCTGTGAAAATGTCTGGAACCTTAACATGATATGTTGCCCGTTCGCCTCTATCATCATGCCGAGCAGGTCTTCTGTTTTTGGTCTGAACTTCTGCTGAAAAGTAGTACTCGGCAAAGTTTGAAATTTCTTCATTGATCATCTGTGCGACTATAGAACCTTCCACCCTACTTAATTTTTTTACCATCTTCTTCAAATGGAACATATACCACTCATACAAATACATCCATATATACTGCACAGGACCACCAAGTTCCAATTCTCTTGCCAGGTNCTGAACTTCTGCTGAAAAGTAGTACTCGGCAAAGTTTGAAATTTCTTCATTGATCATCTGTGCGACTATAGAACCTTCCACCCTACTTAATTTTTTTACCATCTTCTTCAAATGGAACATATACCACTCATACAAATACATCCATATATACTGCACAGGACCACCAAGTTCCAATTCTCTTGCCAGGTGAATAACAAGATGCTCCATAACATCAAAAATGAGGGAGAAAATATCTTCTCAAGGTTACACTGAATCACGGCTATGTTAGTATTCAAATTTTCAATCCCATCAAGAGTCATTGATCTCGTGCATAAATCGCGGAAGAAAGCACTTATCCCTGCAATTGCTTCATGAACATTTCGTGGTAATAGTTCCTTGAAGGCAAACGAAAGGAGGCGCTGCATCAACACATGGCAATCGTGACTTTTCAAGCCAATAAACTTTCTTTCCTTTCTCTCGATACAATTACGCAAATTAGATGCGTAGCCGTCTGGAAACTCCACATCGTTTGAAATCCAATCAAAGAATGCATCTTTTCCCTCTGCATCAAGTCGGTATATGGGAAAAGGAGCCCTACCATTCTCATCAACATGAAGTTCTGAACGAGCATATATATCGACTAAATCCAGTCTTCACTTCAAATTATCCTTTGTTTTACCTTGAACGTTAAGGATCGTGTTCATGAGATTGTCAAAAAAGTTCTTCTCAATATGCATGACATCTAAATTATGCCTTAATAGATGATCCTCACAGTATGGCAAATCCCAGAAAATATTTTTTGTGCCAGTTACGTAGTTCTCCAATAGCATCTACCGGAAAACGCTCATGTCCACCGACGTCTGGCGTCCTTGCTGCACCATAATTTCTTAGTTGTGTCTTCAAACCTTTCCCACTAACTTCCTCAGGTGGACCATCAAACACCTGCTTGTTCTTCCTAAACAAAGTCTTACTCCGACAGTATGGATGATCAGGTGGTAAGAATCGTCTGTGACAGTCAAACCAACACGTTTTTCTTCCGTTCTTTAGTTGGAAAGCATCTGTGTCATCTTGACAATATGGACATGATAGCGTCCCATGCGTTGTCCATTCAGATAACATACCATATGCTGGAAAATCACTTATTGCCACATTAGTACTGCCCGCATTTGAAAGTTTTCTTTACACGAAATATCGTATGTTTCAGTACCTTCAACCCATAGTTGTTGCAATTCATATATTAGTGGCTGAAGAAACACATCAAGTGATCTCTTAGGATGCTCTGGTCCGGGAACGAGAATGTAGAAGAAACAAAAACTCTCGTCGCAAGCACAAGTTTGGGGGTAAGTTGTATGTTGTAACAATGACTGGCCATAGAGAATATTGTCTTCCACTCTTCTCATACGGGCTAAAATCATCAGTACATAATCCAAGGTAGACATTTCTTCTCTCATATGCAAAGTCGGGATACTTTGATTGGAAATGCTTCAACGCTTTTGCATCTGAAGGATGTCTAATCTCACCATCTGTTGAGTGCTCTGCATGCCATCTCATTCATTGTGTTGTGCGTTCCTAAAGATACAACCTCTGCAACCTTTCCGTCAAAGGCAAATACCTCATTCTTTTATATGGCACTGGAACTCTTCCACTCGTATCTTTATAACGAGGCTTCCCACAAAATTTGCATGTAATCCGCTGATCATCCGCCCTCCAATAAATCATGCAGTTATCGATGCATACATCTATTACCTGGTAAGATAAACCAACACCAGCTACGAGTTTTTGAACCTCGTAGTATGAACCTGGAGTTACATTATCCTCAGGTAGAATACCTTTAACAAAATCAGCTATCGCATCCACACAGTCTTTAGCCAAGTTATATTTTAATGCCCATCAGTCTTGTAGCAGATGATAAAGCTGAATGATCATCTCTGCAACCTTCGTACAATGGTTGCTTTCCAGCATCCAACATATCATAAAATCTCCTAGCTTCTGCATTGGGTAAATCTTCCCCTCTAAAATGATCATTTACCATATGCTCAGTAGCTACACCATAATCTACATCCGTTCTAATTGGTTCTTCTAATCTAACCACCCGCTGAGGTTCGCTAGTACTACCAAGTTCATAATCAGTTTCCCCATGATGATACCAAATTTTGTAACTTCGTGTAAACCCATTCAAATATATATGAGTCCAAACATCCCACTCTTTAATAATCTTTCTATTTTTATTTTTAGAGCAAAGACATCTTAACTTACATGTTTCTGCTTCCGGTTGTCGGCGAACTAATCCCATGAATTCGGTTATACCTCGTTGGTATTCTTCCGTAAGCAATCTCGTCTCCGGGTCTAAATGAGGTCGATCGATCCAAGAACGAAAATAATCTGAAGAAGACATGTTTTTTTGATATCAAATTCGTGATAGTAGGAGAGAAGAAGAAGAAATGGAGTGAATGAAGAGGAAGATAGGTGGATGTATTTATAGATCAAATCATGCCGACATACTGACGAAATTCCGAGGAGAACCTACACTTCCTCAGAATTTTTAAAATCGCCCAACGGCTCTCCCAACGGCTCTCTAACGACTACAAAATGTCCTCGGAATTTTACAAATTTCCGTCGGTTTTTTCCGATGAACATGGTTTTTTTTTCGGTATTCCCTCGAAATATTCCGAGAAAATCACATTTCCTCGGAATTTCCTTAGAAAATATCAAGGAAATTCCGATTAAACCACATTTCTGGGTTTTCTCGGAATTTCCTCGGTTTTGGTCAAAAAATTTTGAGGAAATCATTTTCCTTCGAAATATCCCTCGAAATACCGATGTTTTCTTGTAGTGCAAGAACATTCAAGGATAGAAAATGAATACAATGACTAGATATTTATTCAAGATGAAACGGTAAAGTCACTTCATGCCTCAGAGTCTTTCTCTTTCAAATCTTTTCCTGCTCCTTCGTCTTCCTCCTGCTGACCTGGCTTCTGCTTCCAAAAATAGACTCTCTTCAGTTTATCAATATATTAATAATAAAATTATTTTACTGATGACACTGCAAATTTTTCCATTGGTCGGCCCGCCGGCATTGAAGCCAATGGATATGCCTCTTTGAAAATAAGAAAAGAAAAATGGTGCAACTCACGCCCGTTTCAGGCCGGTGGTTTTGTTTATTATTAATCCAAAGCATAAACTCCATTATAACCCAACGGAAACCCCCTTAAATAAATCATAGTCAACTGATCACCTTTTGTTACACATACAAAAAATGC
>OVBX01006489.1:0-11777 GCA_900406325.1 Erucastrum elatum
GAAGTTCATTAAGCTTCACCCTAACACGGAGAAGTGCGTACGTATGGATGTGGCTAGAGTTTTGGTGGAGGTTAACCTGACCAAGCCGTTGCCTCAAAGGATCAGTTTTTAGGACAGAGAAGGTGTTCCTGTCTCTGTCTCTATTGTTTACCCGTGGCTACCCCCTAGGTGCGCCAATTGCTCTCGATGGGGTCACCACACAACAGATTGTCCTGCTCAGAAGATGGAAACTCACTCTAAACCAGTGGGCGAGGTTGGAGATGCCTCTGTAGAGTTTGAAGGCTTCCCACCAAAGGAAACGACGGGGAAGGCCAGCAAGGAGATTGTGGAAACATTAATAGCTGAGCTTGAAAATCTCTCTGAGCAGGGGAACTTGTCAGGTAGTCGTATTGCTATCCTTGAGTCCGCTCAGCCAGTGGAAAAGGGGGTGGAGAAAGCCGCCAGTGCATAAGAGTGGGAGCTGGTAAAGACAAGGAATGGCGCAGTCTCTCCTAGAGGAGAGCCTGAAAATTGTAACTCTCCACATGGTTTTCAAGTTCTTCAAGACTTAAGAGAAGAGGGTGAGATTGAGGATGACGACAATGATGATATTAGTGAGGAGGAAGAGGAAAATACAAAGTCTGCAGAATCACATGATCTTGGTGAAAATGTGGAGGATGTTGCTGTCGTAAATGACACTGACACCGTATCCTTGAAGGACTTGGCTCCTTTGCGTGATCCTGATCCAATAATCACCACCGGGGATCCAAAAGGCAACAACCCAAGACATAGCTCCTCTACCCGGGGTCGGGGTAGAGGTTCAAAGCGACCAGTGGTAAACTCCCGAGATTTGATTCACTCCATAGCAATGCAACAGAAGGGTAATCAGTCAAACAAAAAAGCTTTCTCCCGGAGGCACTGATGTCATCAATCTTTGCATGGAACATGCGTGGATTCAATAAGCCACGCAAACAAAAGGCGGTTCGGTACTGGATTAAGGCTGCAAAACTGTCATTTGGTTGTTTGATTGAGACGAAAGTTAAGGAAGAAAATTTTAAGAAGGTGTTTGATGCTACCCTGCCAAGCTGGAGATGTTTTCATAACCATTCAAGCCATAGGTTGGGACGCATTTGGGTATGTTACTCTGATGAGGTTGAGGTTCTGTTGGTATCTAGTAGTATGCAGATGATTACCGTATCGTTGAAATACAAGGCGTCTGGTGACACCTTTCTCAGTTCTTTTGTTTATGCTTCAAACCTTGCAAGCGAACACAAAGCGCTGTGGCGTGAGATGGAGGAATTTGGGCGATCAATAGGTCATGAACCATGGATCATACAGGGTGACTTCAACGTTGCATTATCGATGCAGGAGCACTCTAGCTTCTCGGACGCTAGGATGGATATGAATGCGATGAGAGATTTCCAAGATGTGGTCTTGGAATGTGACATGATGGATATTGCTCAAGTGGGGCCTGCTTTTACATGGACAAACTGTCAAGATGAAAATCCTATCAGTAAGAAGTTTGATCGAGTCATGGCAAATAGCAGCTGGATAAGTACTTTCCCACAGTCCTTTGCTACATTTGAGTCAGGCGGAGTTTCTGACCATCTCCGTATACACACCCAGCTCCGCGATGTGACTCAGGGAAACACAAAGCCTTTTAAGTTCTTCACCCACGCCACAAATCATCCTCGGTTCCTTGAAGTTGTTGGTAGGGTCTGGAATGAGTCTCCGCATCTATACCACTCTCGCTCTGCTCTTAGCAAATTCAAGGAAAAACTAAAGGCGCTGAAGTCGGAAATGTGTGGTTTGAATAGAGATCTTTATGGTGACCTTCCAGGTCGGGTTAAGCAAGCATACGATGAGCTATGTGCTAGACAAACTGAGGCTATGCAGAATCCGCAAGCTTCCACTTTTGAGGCTGCATCTGATGCATGGGAGCATTGGTATCATATCTCGGGCATCGAGAAGCAGTTTTTCTATCAGTAATCTAGAGTGCAGTGGCTGGGACTTGGGGACAGAAACTCTCGGTTCTTTCATAAGGTAACTCATAGTCGTAATGTCCAAAACACAATCAAAAGAATTGTTACAGGTGATGGTAGAATCCTCACAGCTCCCTCAGATATCAAACGTGAAGCAGTAGATCATTTCAAGTCGTTTTTAAATGGTCCCCATCACGATGAGCAGCTTATTCCACACGAAGTGCTTACTGAGTTGGTTGATCATACCTGCACGGATGAAGATATCTCGCTACTTCAGGCGCCAGTGCATGCTGAGGAAATAAAGGAGATTTTATTTTCTATGCCCACAAATAAAGCTCCCGGTCCTGATGGCTATCCCATGGAGTTCTATACGGCGGCCTGGTCAGTGATATGCAAGGATTTCATTACTGCTATGCAATCTTTCTTCATTTATGGGTTCATGCCTCATAGCATAAATGCCACTGCTCTTTCTCTGGTTCCAAAAACCACAGATGCTGAAAAATGACTGATTTCAGACCGATCGCTTGCTGTAATGTCATCTACAAGGTAGTATCTAAGCTCCTAGCTCGCAGGCTAAAGGCCACTCTGCCGGAAGCTATAGAGCTGAATCAATGTGCTTTTGTGGAAGGGCGTCTGCTACTAGAAAACGTTCTCTTGGCCACTGAACTTGTGAAGGACTATCACAAGGCCTCTGTCACGTCTAGATCTGCCATAAAACTGGACATCTCCAAAGCTTTCGACACCGTTAGCTGGAATTTCATTGAGGATACTTTATGTGCTATGAACTACCCGGATTTTTTTTCTCACGTGGATAATGAGATGTATCACTACCGTAGCTTTCTTGGTGTCAGTAAATGGTGAGTTGGAGGGTTTTTTCACAAGCAGCAGGGGTTAAGGCAGGGTTGTTCACTATCTTCGTACCTCTACGTCATAGTGAGCAACGTTCTCCCAAAACTCCTCAACAAAGCAGCTATCGATGGGCATATTGGCTATCACCCACACTGTAAAGAGGTAAACTTATCCCACCTGAGTTTTGCAGATGATATAGTGGTGTTCACTTATGGTACTCCTGCATCTCTTCGGGGTACTCTGGTGGTTTTTGAGAAATTTGCTAGCATGTCGGGCTTGAAAATAAAAGTCGCGAAGTCAACCACTTTTGCAGCAGGTCTGGGGAAACAGGCGCTGGAAAGTGAAGCAGTTTCAGCTGGTCTCTCTGTCTCTGCGTTGCCTATCCGCTATCTTGGGCTCCCCCTTACCACAAAGATCATGTCAAAGCACGACTACGAGCCGCTTCTCACAAAAATTAGAAATCGCCTTCTCTCCTGGACCAGTAAGGCTCTCTCATATGCTGGCAGATTACTACTTATTAAGTCTGTTATAGCGAGCATTACAAACTTCTGGTGCGCTGCCTTCTGTCTCCCTCAAGCTTGCCTTGATGATATTGAGAGTATGTGTTCTGCATTTCTTTGGAGTGGATCACCCAACAATGTGTCCATGGCAAAAGTTTCATGGACTAAAGTATGTCGACCCTATGAGGAAGGTGGTCTAGGTCTCCGTCGAGTCCATGATGTGAGTACGGTTTTCATCCTCAAGCTTATATGAAGACTCCTCTCTCACTCATCTTTTTTGTGGGCAACTTTGGTGAACCAATATCTGCTCAGAGGTGAATCTTTTTGGGATGCTAAAGACACGGGACTAGGCTTGTGGATGTGGCGTAAATTGCTAAAGTTCAGAGCGTTGGCTCAACAGTTTGTTCGTATGGATATTCAGAATGGTCAACTCACAAAATTTTGGACTGATATATGGCATCCTAGAGGTTGTCTGATTGATATCACGGGTGTACTTGGAACCCAGAAACTAGGGATTCGAAAGAACACAACAATTAGTGAGGTTCTTGTCAATGGAGAATGGAGAATTCGCTGATGCCGTGATCAAGAGCTACAGTTGCTGATCCAGGAAGTTCGTATGTCTTCTGTGACCCTATCTGATGGGGTAAAGGACAGAGTGTTGTGGAAGCAAGGTCCTGATGATTATGGGGATAAATTTATCTCAAGTAGAACTTGGCAACAGGTTCGCCAGCAGAGAGACAAGCTTCCTTGGACTAAGCTGGTCTGGTTCTCGCAGGGTGTACCCCGATTTTCTTTCATCACTTGGCTAGCTTTTCTAGATAGACTTGCCACTGGACACCGTACGGGTCGTTCCGCAGAGTTGTTTATTTTGTGGGGAACCTGACGAAATGTGTGACCACCTCTTCTTTGCGTGCCCGTATACTTTCACTCTCTGGTTGCAGGTTGTGGGGATTCTATTTGGCACAGAACCTGACCCAGACTGGACGATCACATTCATGCAGTTGCTCTCAGGTTCTTATGACAGGCTAACGTTCATCCTTCTTCGCTTAGTCCTACAAGTTACTGTCTATTCCATCTGGAGGGAGAGAAATGCTAGAATGCACAACAATGGTTTCAAAATGGTGGACCAACTGGCCCGAATAATTGATAAGACTGTGAGGAATCGGATTATGGCTACAAAGTACTACACGAAGCCGAAGTTGCAGGGGCTTCTTATTCGCTGGTTTGAAGCTCACATAGGCACATGAATTATTTTTCTTTTCTTACAACGTAGTCATTCTTCATCAATAAAAAATAAATATGAAACAATTTTAACTCTTAGATTTGACTTTAAGAAACAATATTAACCATGAGATTTGATAATATTAAAGAATCCAATAATTTATATGGTCAAAATTATTTGTCTGTCTCTATTTATGTTGACTGCTTAATTAAAAAAAAAAGTTGAGGTTTAAATTAAGGGATTACAAAGACTAAATTTAATATCGTACAATCATTTAAGAGATTAAACCAATTATATTTGCTTATTCAAGTTCTAAATATGTATTCAAATCATCGTCAACTAAATGATATATGAATAGACGATAATTTGGAATATAGTTTTAAAAATATTTTTGATCATTAAAAAATAATAAGCCTAAAGAAATTTTTTTTTGCAGCAAATTAAGGTTATAATACAAATAAAATATATATTTTTTCAACAGTGATTCATCAACACCATTAAAAATATATTTTAAGTAAATCGATTTAATTTACAGTAAACAGTCTGGTTTCCCCTAACCTATACTGATATTAACACACGTATAAGAATATCTCTCTTCTTATTGATTAAGAAAACTAGCTCAAAAACTTAAGTTCCTCACAATCTCAATCTCAAAAACTCGTGAGTAAATGCTACATCTCAGCATCTCATTATATAGCAAGATAAAAAATCTTAAACTCTCTAGGAGTTATCTAAAACACATATTTCCTAATCCCCTATAGATAAACATAACACAATTAGGATTAGGTAGCTTCCATCTCAAGCTAAGTCAAGCTTAATCCAACAATCCAGTGAGCCTCCTCATTAGCATCATTTGATCAGGTTGTAACTTGCAAACGACTGTAAACTAAGCTAAAACAAAATGTTGCAAGAGGATCAATCGCCACTGCTACTATCCAAGAGATCTACAAGAGTAATCTTCCCATTGCTGCATCGGTCGAGTTTATCAAACTGTTTTGAGATTGGTGTTATGTCTTTATCTGTTATCTTCTCCATCTCCTTCAGTTTATAAATCCCATACTCTGCTTTACTACAAAAAAACGATTACACATTCATTAAAACGTTAGGGAGTGTTACAAAGCATGGATAGAGAGAGAATGAGTCACATACCTGACACAACCATTGTTATCAATATCAGCGGCAAAGAACTGAGAGACAGACATCGTCTCACACAGCACTTTATTCGCCCTCTCCCTATTCCTCTTATCAACTCTCGCCTCAGCCAAATACAGAAACGCCTGAGCCACGGCTAATGTAGACACAAGCAGCCACACCGCGGCGAAAAGCCTACCAGGCAAGGTCTTAAACGCCCGATCTCCATACCCAACAGTAGTAACCGACATAACCGAGAGATAAGACGAATCCAACCAATCAATCTCTTCAATGAAATGCATAATCCCAACACCAAAAGCAATGCATAACACCACAACACCTAACGCCCAGTGGCGGATGTAGGTGTGGAGTTGGTGGGGCAGCTGCCCCCCCCCCCCCCCCCTNGTATTGAATTTTAGTATTGCCCCTGATGAAAAATCTCAATTGATATATGTATTACTAGTGTTTTATAGTTTTGCCCCAGGTATAAACCATTTCTAGATCCGCCACTGCTAACGCCAACGCCACTTTCAACCTAATCCTCATCCTCCCTTTCTTCACATCGATAATTAACGTCCTCCTTTGATGATGATCAGGCTCCTCTCTACGCTTAGCGGAGTTTAACATGTAGCTCTCTTGAAGGTCAAGAACGTATGAGACCATCCCACTACGCAAATTATCGATAAAACCGAACCCAACGAGCACGAACATGATCGAGAACAGTTTAGTAACTGTTAGAAATATAATCAAATCTCGTCAAATTGTTATTTACGAAAGTTGGTTACATTTACATAAGTTAGTTATTAAACAAAGAGGCATGATCTATCATTTCTAAGAGTTGTGTCCTTAGATTAAGTGTCATGTCTCTTCAACACAATGTTTGATCTCTATAAAAAGATCAGACATAATTTGTAAAACTGTGTGTGTATACCAAAATAAATTAATAAAGTTAATTCTCTTAAGCGTTTAGTAATACTCTATTTTCTTCTCATAGAAACAGAGCACCGTAATGGTTTTCCGAAATTGTGATTATTGTACATGATACTGATAATCACCAACAGTAACCACACTGTTGGGTGTAATGTCTCCGTAGCCGATGGTGCACATTGTAACGATGCAAAAGTATAAGCCGTCGACGACGGGATGGGTTTGGTTCACTACGTAGTGGTCACGGTTCAGCCGGTAGATAAGGACGCCTAAGGAGAGGTAGACGACGAGTAGAGCAAAAGCTTGTCTTACGACGGAACGTGACGACTCGAGATGGGTTTGCTGATGTATTATTCTTGGATCGGTGGAGAGCGCGTGACCGTGATGATGTTGTGGTTGGAGGAGGGGATCTAGCGGCGGTGAGGTGTCGGAGAAGGTGTCTACGGCGGCGGAGTCGGAGGAGGAGGATGGTGAGTTTTTCTGAGAGAGGGAATTGAAGTATTGAGAGGAGTCTCGCGGCGAGGGGGAGAAGGGTCCGAAGATTAAACGGTCCCACTCTTATTTTGTAAAGATAAACAAGTCCTGCAATAACATTCAGATACAAACAAATTATTCAGTTATGTTCTATTCTCATTTCTTCAATCAACAAAAAATCAATACTATTAAATCATGATCATTCCTGAATTATGCCCTTAATGAAATGTTGAAATCTTTTATAAATATCCTTAATGATATGACTAACTAACAAAATTCATTAATAGTATTGTTGTCTTTTGGTTTTGCGGACATATTTCAATCGGGCATAANAATTAACAAAATCTGGTTTTTATTTTTCCCTAGCGTTAAATAAGTGTTAGAAAAAAAATTCATCAAGCGGAAACTTAAAAAGTGAACAATAGCTGTAAAGTGTTATTGGAGGCAAAATACTTAACTTTTTTTTTCTTTTTCCGCCATTCTCAGACATTTTTTCCTTTAGGGTTCTTCGATTGAGACTGATTTTTTATAACTTGTTTTTATATTTCTTGGTTAATGGCCATTCTCATATCATCGTCTCTGTCCTCGAGTCTCATCTCTGTTTTTCCCCTTTTCTCGAGCTTGGGATCGAGACGCTTGTCGGATGCGTGAGAGGAGGTGGCGGAGGGATGCATCGACAGAGGAGGGTGAGGTTTTGATGGGAAGAGGAAGAGATGAAGGAAGCGGCGGAGTCATGGAGCTATAAATTACCAATCCGTGATCTCCACTCACCCGCAATCGAAAACGGTCACGGTGGCGCCTCTTGTCCACTGTTTTGGAATCAATGATGGTTTTCGAATCCGACGGATGAGGGCAGAAGGTGTTTGAGTGGGACCAAACCCTCGAAGAAGTGAACTTGTACATAACCTTGCCTCCCAACGTTTATCTGAAGGCGTTCCACTGCAGAATCCAGTCGAAGCATCTCGAAGTTGGCATCAAAGGCAACCCTCCTTATCTCAATGTACTGTTTCTTTGTTTTTTACTACTATCTTTTACCGCCCCGTTGGATTTTCACTCATCTTGTGTGGTCTAAATTGGCATGATTGATTTAAAGTTGTCAACTTTTTCAGCATGATCTTAGTGCTCCGGGGAAGACGGATTGCTCGTTTTGGAACTTAGGTACTCTTCTTCGTGCTTGTCCTTGTTAGGTTTATATCTTTTCACATTAACTTGACCTGTTTAGAGAGTATGTGAACTTGAAAATGTGTACATATAGTTTGAAATTGAACATATGAGAGTATAGGATGGATGTTGGCATGTTGTGCAACTAAGAGTATGAAGTTACATTGATTGATTCTGTCACACTCCCACTCCCATGTTTCTTGTTTCAGTTTTTTTTTTTTGTTTGGGCTACTCTCAGCATCTGTAAATTGTTAGCAATGTTTTTATTTTCTGTTTATTAGGTTTAAAGACTGTTCTTGGTTGCTGTATCTGAACTTCTGTGTTTGATTTTTGCAGAGAATGATATAATGCACATTACCCTGCAGAAGAGGGAGAAAGGGCAGACATGGGCATCTCCGATTCTGGGACAGGGTCAGTTGGATCCTTACGCCACTGATCTTGAACAGAAGCGCCTAATAATTAATCATCAGTTGGATCCTTACGCCACTGATCTTGACACGGTGTGTATGAATGAGTTCTCTTTCTGCTACAGATCTTCTTTAATGTGTCTAATGTTCTAAAGGTTTGAACTTTATTTAGGTAGAGTATGATTACAGAAGAAACAGCAAGTGTCACAACTTTTGTCACTCGTTGAGCTATGCAGAGATTTTGAGAGAAATGAAACAGAAAACACTAACAAGAGCAGGGTAGAGCGAAGAAGGTCTAAGTCTCTTTTACTTGTTCATCTTTGTGTGTGGTGTGTTCCTTGTCATGACTGGTTTTGGTGTGGGCCAAGAGAACGTTTACCAAATTGTATCATCACAAGCGTTAAGAGAATGAGCTCTTGCATTTTCACTCAACAAGGACGCAAGGGTATTAACCAGGACGCCATGATTGTGTTGGAAGTGAGTTCTTCCTTCTCTCTCTCTATCTCTTTTGTATTTCTGGCTGTGTAAAGAGAGGCTTTTTGCTTGAATTGCTGTTCTGTTCTTGAATTTCTTGTTTCTGTCTAGTCGTGAATCAATTGGAGTTCCCACTTAATGAATTTGTGTTCTGTTCTGTTCTTGAATTTAAAAGATATGAACTTTGTTTTGTTTGAAGGTGATGTTGTTATAGTGGAAGACGATGACAAGAATGCTGGGAAAGGGAGAAACCTTCAAGTTCTTCGTGATACTGAACCTGAGCTATGTGTGTAGGCAATTATTGAATATTAAGACAAGTAGCCAAAATTGTAAAGATAACAAGTTCATATACTTAAGTGTTTTATTTCTAGCTTAAAAAGTACTCATTTTAAATAATTTTAACTTTTGAATCACACTGGAACACTAATAATAAATTAGAAGAGAAAAAACAAAAAATAATATTTATACCTCAAGTTCTAAACCCTATCCATGCCCTAAATTCCAACATCTAAACTTACAATAGTTTTCAAAATAAACATTTGTAGAAATTTATAACTAAAACAAAAGTATATAACTTAAAAAATATAAATTCTCAATAAAAAGAACAAACAAAACCTAAACTCTAAAGTTAAGCTCCCCAAACTCCAAATGTACGTGAAACTTAAAATCTTTAAATTTAAACTTTACACTTTATATAAACTTTAATTTTTGAATTTTAACTAGGGATTTTATTATTAAATCTCAAATCCTATCTCCTAACCCCCAAACCCTATTCCCAAAACCAAGATAATATTCTCAAAATTCCAAACCTATATTATAAACATATACCATGATACTTTAATACTATATATCAAACATTCAAACACATAAGTAATCTAAAATTTAAAATTTATATTAAACTACAAGCTCTAAATTTATTTAATGTAATAATATTGTTTTGTATTTTACTTGTGTGTTTATTAGAGTATAATCTCCAAACCCTATTTCCTAAACTCTAAAAACTTTACTCCAAACCCTAAGTACTAGACCCTAAGTACTAGACCATAAACTATAATACTTTACTTCAAACCCCAAGTACTAGACCATAAACTATAACACTAAACTTCAATTAATTATTTTCAAAACATAAATTTTATATTCTAAACTCTAAATCTTTAACTAAGTTATAAATAACAAAATATAAAAGATACTAAATTTATAAACTAAAACGAATTTATAAACTAGATTTTGTATAATTTTTTTTTATAAACAGAGTATAATTAAGAAAAAAAATAAAGAGGAAACAGAGTGTGTTTAAAAAATAATAAAGAGGAAACAAATCTGACCAATAGGAGAGAATGACGAGGATAGCCAAGAAATCAATCTCTACCGTTGATAGGTTTGAATCCAATGGCATATAATTATTCAATTTTTTTATTTTCTCTTTCTCTCCTTGTTTTCTCGCACGACCTGTGCAATTCTTTTTCACAGATTTCAATCCACTAATATTGATCTACCCGGATCACATCCTTTACCGTTGGATTGAATTTAATCCAACGGACCTAATATAATAACGATGCTCTCTTTCTCTCTCTCTCTCTTTTTTTCTCTCTGTCGAAAGACTCTCTATCTCTTTGTCTTTATTTTTTTTCTTCTCAAAGCTATCTCTCCATAGATTCTCTTTCAATCCCTTAATCCCTATCAACAAAATCACAACTTGTTTTCCTCTTTCTCATTTATCTCCGTGATTTTTTTCTTCTGTTTTAATGTTCTTTTACTTCTCCTCTTCTACTCATCTGTTTTTAGATTTGTTTTTGTTTGTTTCCAGATCTGTGAAAATGGTAATGTGATAACCGAAGATGGTGGTGCGACGAGCGAGAGAGCAAGACGACGTAGCACATGGCTGAGGGCGTGGCTCGTCCCTGCATCTCTCTCTCTCTCTCTCCCCTTCGTTTTAGATTGTAAAGTTCCCTATTTTATCCAACGTTTCTGACTTTAGCTTGTGTAGCGAAGCAGTGATCTTTGAATGTATTTTAAAGTTCAGTTTTTTTTTAATGTTGTTCAGGTTAGAGGCTGGAGTAAGAGAACGAACAGTGGCTTGAGGTGTATGCTCTGGAGGTTGGAGGCTGGAGTGAGAGAACGAACAGAGGCTTGAGGTGTATGCTCTGGAGGCTGGAGGCTGGAGGCGGAGGATTAGGGTTACAGAGCCGAAGGCGGAGGCATGGGGAGTAATTGATTAGGTCTAGGTTAATTAGGTTTTGGTTTAATGTTCTTAATTTGTTTTTGTTCTAACATAATCTTTAATTATGTTGTATCTTGTATGCTGATTAAAATTAATCAATAAAATTTTATTTTTTATTATGAATTATTTTCGATTTAATTTAACTAATAAATTTTTAATCAATTAAATTTTAATTATTTAATATAATATTTTTGAATTGTTTTATTTTTGAATTATATTATTTTTATATATATGCCAATATAAAACATTGTACAGAAAAAAAATTATAAAAAATAACTATCATAGCACGAATTAAATGTTACAAAATGCTAATTTATAACTCACGATTATCGCTATAATATCTATAGTTATAATAGCACATAGAAAAACGCTACGATATGCGGAGGATATACCATAGCTGCGGCTGTCATAGCGTAAGTGTTTTCGCTACGAAAACGATATGGTAGCGTT
>OVBX01006490.1:0-11776 GCA_900406325.1 Erucastrum elatum
TAATAATTTGACACATGTCACAATCTTAAATATATAATTGACATGTGTCGCGATCATGTTAGTTAGTAACTTTGAAAACCAAGCTTTATATAATAAGATCATAACATCTCCTTATATAAGGAGTACATATCCAAAACCTTAATGGGCCTGGAATACATAACGGACCACTAATGAGCCTAAGTCTAGGAAACGAAAACCTACTACAATCTAGTGGTTGCTGGACATCCATAAATACATAATTCAAAACACATTTAAAATATAAATATAATTTTTAAAACAGTTGTAAGATGGGAATTCTTTTATTATTTTAATTTTAGATCACTTATTTCTTTTTTAAAAGTCTAACCTAAAAATAATTTTAAAAATCAAACCGTTCAAATTTAAATATTAACTTTACTACAAATTTCTAAAAGAAACCTCTACTACTTCCCTTTGCCAAATCCAAAATGTCAAATATGAAGGGTCAAAAAACGTGTTACAAAATAGGGTCAAAAAACATACAGTATATTATTAGGACCTAGCGCCAAACCCTTTCTGACAACGGCTTAGCCCCGAATATTTTTGTGTGGTTCGACCAAGGCTGGTCCAACAATTCTGGACCAGCATTTTTGGATTCGTAAATTCCAATCTTTTGGCAGTATATACTCGTGAGTCGTAACTCCCACATCGTGGAACTACATTTCCTAAGTATGCTAATAAAATTGAAGTAAAACCTTAAACCTCCTTGTTGCAATAAGCAAGTCCAAGTTGTTCTATCAATGAAAGGCTCACGTATGTTAATATGTGGAGGACCTTTGACTTTCACCGTGCCGAGTGAATGATCATTTTTGTTTGATTCACAATTCACTCTCAGAACACGATTATTAGGAAGGAGGTTCCTAAATATTGCGGTGTTTTCGTCGCAAGCTTCATTTGACCTAAAGCAATGATTAACAAAAAAAAGACAACGAGATGATTCATTTTATTAGGAGTACTACTGGTTTATTTTTTATGATTTTAAGTAAGAACATTAATTTGAAGCAAATATAAAAGAAACTTATCGACCATGCAAAAATTCGAACACAAACGTGAACCAATCAATAAACTCTTGCTATAGAGCATTCAGTTCCAGAAAGTTAGGCTTGCCAATTTGATTAAACCAAACGGTTTGGCTTATTCTAAAAGGTTCAAATAGAAGTGTAATACTAGGAGTAAATGTATCAAACTGCAAAATAATGTAACAAATGTAGTAGCACATTATAAGTTTAACTTGAAAAGTAAAGACTTCTTATGGAGAAGGCGTGATACAAACGCTTCGATATATAGAACAATAATGTTGTTTCTAAAGAGGTTGACCATTGATCCACCTTTGGAACATGATATAACTCTCCTCTGGTTTATACTCTATAGTATGTCCTCCTCCCTACAATCAAACAACACAATATTCAGCTAAGAAACATAGGCAAGAAACCGCAGCCAAAATGTTTGAGTGGAAAAGACTTGCTTTGATAGTTGCATATGTCATCTTATTGGCATAAGTCCTCGTGTATCTGCCAAAACCGAGGGAGTCTAATGAGCTCATGCGACAACATGGTGAAAATAACAAGAGAATAAAAAATTTAATATACCCAGCAATTTGATCGTTTATCATCCAAGGTCTCCAGTCATCAATGATAGAATAGTTAAGAGATCTAATCCAGGCTTGAGTCCCAAGGTAAGGCACGAACATATCGTGATCACCACTGTTCACTTAAAACAAAACCTAAGTTTACAAAAATGCCTTCAATTGTCCACTAAAAGGCAAGAGGCTCTAAACTCTGACCTGTAGATGAGAGAACGGTAGCCATTGATGCTGTTATTCATATGGTACGGTACACTGCTTTTGATGTCATGTGTGTAAGGCATTCCCCAGTTACAACGTACCCATTTCTCTTTACTCCTCTGGAATGATAGTATTAGTGACAATGTGTCATATCGGAAATTTGAATGGAATCTTAAGTAACTTATAAAACAGGTAGACCGTAGACGAATCCATTTATCATTAATTGGTTTTGGATTAAAACTAATATAAGTATTTCATAGTTCCTCAGTGTTGAAAGAAAAATAAGAGAGTAGAAAGGTTAACTTCTGTCATAGGTAATACCTTATGAATTTGAAGAGCCTTGCGCACACTCTCATCATTGGTCCAGTAGGCAGTTAACAGGTAACGATAAGTCTGCAGATGCAAACTCTTTTGTTTACTTTCTCAATGCTGTAACAGTTACCAGAGGATAAAGATAGATTACTTATGTGGGGTTCTTACATAGCAATCGGGAAGTGTGTCTTCAGATTCTTCGCACAATGGCGTTAAGATAAGTGCGAAGTTTAGTCTATTTTTATCAACGCACTATAAAAACCACCACTAAAGTCTGAGTCAGTGATACAACAACTATACTCTTCATGAATATATATACCTTATGATATTCTTCAACGAGTTTCAAGCATTCCGTGTTACTTGGATCAACATTTTCATATTCTCCTTTGCAGATTCCCTTCATAGCCTGCTTGAGAAAACAGAGTTTGGAACTAATGTTGCTATCAACTTTCAATAAAAAAGTACGTATGTTAGTGTTTCAATACCTCGTAAAGTTCATCAGAGATCAGTGCCATTCCACGAGAATAAGGAACGCGATGGTTATAATCAAATGCAACTTCCGTTACTGGGTTTCCGAGCACATAGCCCTGTTTTGAATGCAACTATCACTTTTATATGCTCGCCAAGGTATATGATAATATGTGCACCGAAGCAACAAGTATCTTTGAACCTGAAGGTTTATTGGAGGGTTGCAGCATACATAGTTTCCTGCGACATCATGTTTTATACTGTTATAAAATTGCAAAATTTTGCTTAAGAAATGAGATGCAAAGTAGTAAATGCAAAAAAAGAAAAGAAAATAATCACACCTTTTGAGATTTCTTGAACGAGTGCTGGAACAACCATACCGGAATAAGAATCTCCACCTACGTAGAAAGGGTTGGAGTGAAATTCTTGATGCCTGTTTAGCCACTGCACAACAGCCACACAAAAATGTAAGTATATGCACAAAGAACAGATGCTTCAAGAGACGAACAAGTACCTTGTGAAGAAACTCGTGAATCCGCTTGACTTCTCCTAAATCACTAGGTTTACTAGCAAGTTTTTGAGTTCTTGAGTAGGAGAAGCCAGTACCAACAGGCTGATCCAAATATATTATGCTCGAAATCTGATTCACAGCTTGAAAAAAGATGAGGCAGGAAATTGTAATACCAGTCATATTTGATATGTACAGCAGTTTGTGATAACCTTAGTCCATGAATATGTAGTAGAAACCAAGGAGGGAACATTTCCATTGTAAACCTCCAGCTTCATAGTCATAGGCCCTGTTTTTTATTTTCTTTTTCTTTAGTTTTGATTCACTGAACAAAAACAAGAAACAAAAAAGACACAGTCATTACCATTTTCGTATAGAAGACCACATATTGAAGAACAACCAGGTCCTCCACTTAACCAGAGAAGAAGAGGGTCTTCTTCAGGATTCCCCTCAGATTTAATAAAGTAGTAGAACAACTGCACTTGCTCTTCCTCACCAACACCAATATACCTTCAAGGAAAAAATTAACATACGAACAAACTTAATTCGAAGCTCAGATAAACCCGGTTTAGTATGGTAGAGTTTTTTTTTCAGAAAACATACCCTGTTTCAAGCTCAAAAGGAAGAGGACCTTCAAAACCAGGAAGATACTTGATAATAGATGCAGAACCAACAGCATTGCGACACGAGATAATAAGAAAGAACAGAAGCAGCTTCTGGATAGAGAAAACGTAATCGTTAGCCATTGGTGTTTTGATAAACCAGTGTCGTTTAGGACAGTTAGAAAATCTTTTATGTTAGAAAATTACACACACACCCAAAAGGCTTACCGTTATTTACTTTGTCTCCTCGTCATAGTCCTCTCTGCCTCCATCTTTGTTTTTTTGACAATTTATCCGAATCTGTCACGTTTTCTTTTATTAATAATTATAAAATATTAAAAAGCGTATTAATCACGGATAAATCTTAAGAGCTTATTGTGTAGAAAAAGAAAACGCTAAAACTAGTTGTATTTAGGGTATCCACAGTCGGAGTCTTCTACAAAAAAATATCAACATGTAGCTAGTGAATCTTTCAGTTTTTTTTTATAAAAAAATTAGCAAGAGTTTTTCAATATTTTGATAGACTCTCCATTAAAATGTTTATTATTTAAAAAATGATTTAATTTGTGTAAGAGACATTTCTTGAAAAAATCTTTGAAGGGATGACCTTTAGGACATCTCCATTCCTACTCATTTTTTTCCTTAGAAATGGAATAAAAGTAAATACGGAGTAAGAATTGCTCCAACCATAACTTCATATTTTATTCCATAATAGAGCTTCTTTTATAGAGTAATTTTTTTTTGTTCATCATTCTATTATTGAGTAAGAAATTGAGTTGGATTGAAGATTTTTACTCTATTTTCACTTTTATTCCATTTTAGAGGAGAAAATGAAGTTTTACACTGGAAATACTTTTAGACATGTGATAAGTACTGCGGTGAGATATTAATATTTTTTTTTGTGGTGAGAATTTATGATGAGAGGGATTTTTAATGCAGACGTTGGGTAGATGCTCTACTGAGATAAAAGTAATACTGTGGGGTCTTCTTGACGCAACGATACGTGTGTAATAGCGCGCCAATCATTCAGCTCTATCCAATCATTGGCACTTAGCTGGCCGGAGGCCCGAAGCCTAGTCGGAGAAGGAGAAGTTGGGTTGATTTAGAAAGAAAAAAACAGAAAACAAGGAAGAGTCGTTGACTGTAAAGATAAGAAGTCGAGAGTGATCTTGAAAAACATGCTCTGTCTGCCATGGCCCATGCCATATTAATCAAATGGCCCACCATACCTTGTTACCATTTGCCTCTTTCACCAACAGTGAAGAACAGAAAAGGCCACACGCACGGCTCCTGGTATAGTAGAATTATTTTGGATTGATATATATGTAGTTTTCTGAGTGTTTTAATTTTACTCACAAGTCTCTTGGCATCTTCTCTTCTAGTGAGACTTCCTTGTATGGTTTGATTTTTTCGTGAGCTTGTCTTCCGACACATGTGTCTTTTTTTCTTTCTCACCACCTCTTGGTTTGTTCTTTGATTCTTTAAAATAAACCTAAACAATAAACTGATGTTTTGACAAACAAATGTTTTCATACACACTAGTTGCACTACCTTTACATATCTGTGTGAATTTCTCGTGGATCAATAAACAAATATATATATATATCTATATCAATAGAGAATTTATATAAGTAAAAACAAAAAGAGAATGTATAACCCCAATTATTTTGTTTTCTCTTTTTAGGNCAATAGAGAACTTATATAAGTAAAAACAAAAAGAGAATGTATAACCCCAATTATTTTGTTTTCTCTTTTTAGGGTAAAGATGTATTTCTAATTTATATAAGGATGAGTTTATACAAGTAACTTTTTTTAAAAAATTAAGAAATATTATATGGAATGAGATTTTATAAACTTCTACTTTATATATCAAGATTAGGGTATCTTCTTCGTGCAGATCATCATCCCCTCTGTTCTCAGAGAAAAAATGCCTCGCATGGACAGGATTAGTGCGTTGCATGACGATTTGCTGTTGAATATATTGTCTCAAGTCCCAACAAAAGATGCAGTGACCACACCATGGTTTTGTCCAAAAGATGGGGTTTTGGTCTGGACGATGGTGTCTAAACTTGAATACAAATGACACAAGCAAAGAAGGAGGAAAGAGCCTTTCGTGCTTAGTTTACAAGTCTTTGCAAACTATACAAAGCACCTGTACTAGAAAGCTTGCATATCAAGCTGAACGCCAGTTTACGGACGATGCAGATGTTGGAAAGTGCGTCTCATACGCTTATTTTACCATCTCAACCAAAGATCCTAGTGTTACCATCGAACGTTTACACCTCCAAAATGCTAGTGAAACTGACTTTTATATCATGCATTACTCTCGTCGTGGATGTTCCTTCCCTACCTTGCCTCCCATCGCTTCAGAGGCTGATCCTTTTCGATGTGGTGTATAAAGATCCAAATATCAAAACTCTCATGTTCGGCTCAATAAAAATGATAAACAATATATGATATTTTGATTAGGTAAAGAACCTTAAAATCATGACAAAAAGCTATATAGATATATTAATGTTGTAATATTAATAATAAACATGGCAAAAAACAATCATAAATCCACCACCTAAATTGATTAAGGTATATATTTACTAAATTTATGAATACAATATTCTTTTAAATCTATATAGTTATATTTTATTATTATTAGTAATAACTAAAAAATAAAAGTCACATTAAAATTAATTATATAATAAATAAATAAAATATAAAATAATATACAAATATATTATTTTATGATATTTTCACATAAATAATAGTCCAATGCAAATCTGATATGATAGATGTTGAAGAGTATAAAATGTGTAGCAACAGATTTTAAATAGTCTATAACATAATTTTCTTATACATTATCATAAAATTTTGATCGACACAAAAATATTTGTGCGAATATATGAGTCATATTCTAAAAATATGGATGTTACAATTGACGGCTTACAAGATAAAATAAAGTTACTCAATGTAAACTATAAAACTGTTTTATTTATAAATATCCTATTAAATAATTATTTAATATGAATTAATTTTAAACTAGGTTAGCATCAATATTACTCCCAAGTTAACATCAACATCAACATCGTTAATATGAAAAACATATGATAAAACTATGTTAACATCAACATCAATATTACTCCTAACTTAAGGTCGATATTACTTCAAAACAATAAGATGATTCATTTTATTAGGAGTAATATTGTTTTCTATATACAATTCAATTAAGAACATTAATGTGAAGCAATTTATAGTGTTTTAATATTTATAAAATATTAAAAAAATAACGGCTATACAAGAATTAGATCATAAACGTGAACCAACAAATAAACTCAGTGCCAGAAAGTTGGCTTGCCAATAAGACTAAACCAAACGGTTTGGCTTATTCTAAAAGATTCCAATACAAGTGTGCTGCAAAATAAATGTATCAAATGTGGTAGCAATTTAAAAGTTTCACTTAAATAATAAAGGTTTATATATCATGGAGAAGGCGTGGTACAAATGCTTTAGTATAATGTAAAAATGTTGTTGCTAAAGAGGTTGGCCATTGATCCACCTTTGGAACATGATATAACTCTCCTCTGGTTTATACTCTACAGTGTGTCCTCCTCCCTGCAATTACACCCAACACAATTCTGCTAAGAAACGTAAGTGAGAATCAAAAATTTTGAGTGGAAACAAAAAAAAAGACTTGCTTTGATAGTTGCATATGTCATCTTATTGGCATAAGTCCTCGTGTATCTGCCAAAACAGAGCAACTCTGATGAACTCATACGACAACAGAGTGAAAAAAACAATAGAGTGAGAAGAGTTAATATACCCAGCGATTTGATCGCCTATCATCCAAGGTCTCCAGTCATCAGTGATAGAATAGTTAAGAGATCTAATCCAGGCTTGAGTTCCAAGGTAAGGCACGAACATATCGTGATCACCACTGTTCAACCAAAAAAAGAAAAAAACTAAGTTTTCAAAAAATCCTTGAATTGTTTACTACTTCTTTCAGAAAGAGAAAGGCTAAACTCTGACTTGTAGATGAGAGAACGGTAGCCATTGATGCTATTATTCATATGGTACGGTACGCTGCTTGTGATGTCATGCGTGTAGGGCATTCCCCAGTTACAACGTACCCATTTCTCTTTACTCTTCTGGAATCATAGCATTAGTGAAAAAGATAATTAAAATTTGATAAAACAAAAATTCGAATTAAAAAAAAGCAAAAAAAAGGAGAGTAAATGGTTAACTTCTGTCATAGGTAATAACCTTATGAATTTTAAGAGCCTTGCGCACACTCTCATCATTGGTCCAGTAGGCAGTTAACACGTAACGATAAGTCTGCAAATGCAATCTCGTATGTTTATTTTCTCAATGCTGCTACAGTTAACAGGATAGATTACTTACATAGCAATCGGGAAGTGTGTTTTCAGATTCTTCACACATTGGCGTTAAAATAAGTGCGAAGTTTAGTCTATCAACGCACTATTAAAAAAACACCACAAAAGTCTTGAGTTAGTGATAAATCTTACAACAACTAAACTCTTCATTAATGTGTGGTACCTTATGATATATATATATATATATAATTTTTCTTTTTTTTTGAAACTTTACCTTGTGATATTTTTCAACGAGTTTTAAGCATTCAGTGTTACTTGGATCAACATTTTCGTATTCTCCTTTGCAGATTCTCTTCATAGACTGCTTAAGAAAACAGAGTTTTGAACTAATTTTGTTATCTTCTTTCAGTAAATATATAGTACGTATGTCTGTGTTTCAATACCTCGTAAAGTTCATCAGATATCAGTGCCATTCCATGAGCATAAGGGATGCGATGGTTATAATCAAATGCAACTTCCGTTGATGGGTTTCCGAGCACATAGCCCTGTTTTGAATATAACTATCAGTTTTATATGCTCGTCAAGGTATATAGATATATGTACCAAAGTAACAAGTAACCTGAAGGTTTATCGGAGGGTTGCAGCATATATAATTTCCTGCAACATCATGTATATACTGTTATAAATCTGCTCTCAGCAAATGAAAAAAAAAACAAAATAATTATACCTTTTGAGATTTCTTGAACGAGTGCTGGAACAACCATACCAGAATAAGAATCTCCACCTACATAGAATGGGTTGGAGGAAAACTCTTGATGCTTGTTTAGCCACTGTAAAACAACCACAAAAAGGGTCACAAAGAGTATATATATATGCACAAATTAAGAAGATATGCTTCAAGAGACGACCTTGTGAAGAAACTCGTGGATTCGCTTGACTTCTCCTAAATCACTAGGTTTACTAGCAAGTTTTTGAGTTCTTGAGTAGGAGAAGCCAGTTCTAACAGGCTGATCCAAATATATTATACTCGAAATCTGATAGACAGCTTGAAAAAAGATGAGGCAGGAAGTTGTAATCTTTTCATATTTTAAAATATGTACAACACTTTGTGCTAACCTTAGTCCATGAATATGTAGTAGAGACCAATGAAGGAACAGTTCCATTGTAAACCTCCAACTTCATAGTCATAGGCCCTGTTTTTATTTTATTTTTGTTTAATTTTGATTCATTGAACAAAAACAAAGCAGAGACACTACGTAACAAGAAAAAGTACCATTCTCGTAAAGAAGACCGGAGATTGAAGAGCAACCAGGTCCTCCACTTAACCAGAGAAGAATGGGGTCTTCTTCAGGATTCCCCTCAGATTTGACGAAGTAGTAGAACAGTTGCACTTTCTCTTCCTCACCAACACCAATATACCTTTCAAGAAGAAAAAAACATACATACTTAAACATACAAACTTAACTCCAAGCTCAGATAAACCCGGTTTAGTATGGTAAGAGTTATTCAGGAAACAAACCCTGTTTCGAGCTCAAACGGAAGAGGACCTTCAAAACCAGGAAGGTACTTGATGATTGATGCAGAATCAACAACATTGCGACACGAGATAATAAGAAGAAAAAGAAGCAGCAGCTTCTGGATAGAGAAAATGTAGTCGTTAGCCATAGGTGTTTTGATAAACCACAGTGTCTTTTAGGCCCAATTATAGAATCTTTTATGTTAGAAAATTAAACACACACACAAAAGGCGTACCGTAATTTACTTTGTCTCCTCACAGTCTTTTCTGTCTCCATCTTTGGATTTTGTTTCTAGTAGTATTATTTATCCGAATCTGTCACGCATTCTTTTCAATTAATAAGAAAACTATATTTTTATCCGTGCAACTGCACAAGTGTTTGTTTTTATTGATTTTTATATAAACATTTTGTTTTCAATTTTAAATTGCTATATATTATAATATATATGAAGTGTGTATATCAATTTTTAAAACATAATAAATTTACCGTATTTTTCTTTTATTTAGATTGTTAAAATATTTTACATGTATTTGTATTTTATTCTATATATAACTTTTTGGATTATTATTAAACTCATAAATATATGTAAAGATTGGTAAATTATTTTTTATTGTCATCTCAAAAGATATTTTAAAATTTCACAAATTTAGAAAGTTTAACAAAAACTAAACTTGTAGTTTCATAGATTTCCGTTATCGAGTAAATAATTAAACATTTAATTTTTTGCTTTTTTTAAATAAACTATACTGTTTTAAAATTGGTTTAATCATTGTTATATAATGATGATTTTTTTTTATTATAAGAGAACTTTATAATTTTAAAGTTCACACCGAAAAATATTTAAATAATTATAATATGGAGGTATACTATTAAACATTAAATTATCCATTTTACTAATTTGATTTACCAATTTAACATGTGTTTAATATATTAGACAACATAATATACATATTTAATCCAATTTTATGCAAAAACATATACAATTTTTATGTAAATAATAATTTTCAAATTAAAGTCTCATCATGCGCATTGCGTATGTCTTATCCTAGTATCATTTAATTTATACTATTTATAGTTCTAATGAGTTTTTAATTATTGATAGCCTAATAAAAATTTCCGGTAAGCCCAAGATTATTAGGTAACTAATTTTTGTCCGGAAAAAAAAATATGCTGTAAACCTAACATATTTTGTAACTTTAGATTGGATGTATTGTTGGTGATCGTCATCGTCCCTTGAAATTAATATACAGTAGTATATTTAACTAAGAAGAATTTCCTGGTAAATTGTATCATGTGATTTACTATAAACATTTCTGTCAAAACAGAAATATATTATGTTTGATTTGTAACTAATATATCTTAAATATAGAAGATTAAGAATCGGTTGTTATAGTTACCTATATTGTAGATATTGATTTATTCATTTAAAATATGGTATCAACGATATTAAATAGATGATATTATTTATGCTTTTATAGAAATAATAGTATTTAAGGAGATTATGTTTCGAAAAATATAGGAAACCATTTGCAAAGATCATGGAAACAATAAATATGTGAGCTTGATTAGTTATAAATGAATAGCCGTTAATCTATAATTAATTTGAATTTTATATAGTAGATGTAGATATTATTAAAATAGATATTGTAAATAGATAATCCTCTAGTTATTATTTAAAAATGATTTTACCACATATCTTCTCTACAATAAATTTCTAAAAAAATGATGACATGACTACTAAAATTGATGATATGGATTCCAGAAAAATATGACATGAATTATTTCATTTATTGTTGATTATATTTTTGGTAAACTTTTTTAAATATGATAATATCTCATATGTTATCTATAAAATAAATATATTCATATATACAATTACAAATTTCGAATTGTTATTTTATTTTATTTTATATAAATATAAAATTTGATTATTAAAGCTTACGAAATTGCTACATTTTAAAAAATAGATTTCTAAACGTAAAATCATTAGTTTCTTATATATATTCAAATTTTATAAATATTGTTTAGTTTAAATTTTTGATAATTATACAATTTTATATGATTTTTTATTTTTATAAAAATTGATTGAAAATATTTAACCAATATAAATAGGTAGAAAATACTATTTAAGATTATAATTTAAATATATACATATATATTCTTCAATATATATATATATATATAAAATCTAAATATACATATATATTCTTCAATATATATATAATCATTTTATATTCATTCAATAT
>OVBX01006492.1:0-11771 GCA_900406325.1 Erucastrum elatum
ATATATATATATATATATATATATATATATATATATATATATATTCTGGTCAAATCAAGTATATGATATTATATGATACAAAATAGTAGTTATTAGCCCGTTTTTTGCATGGACAATAGTAGATATAAATCTTAAATAATTAATTAAATTAAATTTCTTTTTTCTGTTATACAACTAAATAGAATTCTTTTACCAAAAAAACTAAAGAAAATTATTTAAACACGAATCTAACATTAAACGGGCCGGTTAATATTAGTATGTATGATTACGAAGTATGTAGAAGCAAACACAAGGGATATGATACGTGGACTGGACCAAATATTAAAAAAGAAACTATAACTCATCATACCTGTTATGTCAGGGCAGGCGTCACTACCTACATAGTACATTAGTTTTTTTGTATTCGTTCTCATGTCCTCGATCACATACTAATTTCTTAACCTGCCTGCCGAAGCCAAATTGTTTTTTAATGCGCTGCAAGCCTGCAATAGCCATTCATGCCAAAGAGTTCGTGTTTGTCACAGGGGCGGATCTAGGAGAACGTTTAGTCGGGGGCATTAACCTAAATCTTGAAATAGTTGGGGGCACCCTAATGAACTTTAAGCTAATTATATGATGATTACATATTTACATGAAGAAAATCAGATTGTAGATGGGGGCACGTGACCCCGCTCAACGTAACGTACGTCCGCCCCTGGTTTGTCAGCTTAATAGCTTCTCAATCTTTTTACACGACTCTTTGCAGATTTTTCCTCGGGTGAAAAGAGAGACCGAACTGGAAAAATCACAGGTTGGAGTATTGGAGTCAGCGTTATGCTTATTCTGAGTGTTATCGTGTTCTACTTTTGGAGGAGGAGACAGAAGCAAGCAAAAGCAGATGCAACACCTATTGGTAAATGAGTAATAACCTTCATTTTATTTTACTTTTCTGTAAATTTTTCTTCTATGTTCTGATCCTTTATACTAAAATAACTGTCAAGTGGGAAATCAAGTTCTAATGAACGAGGTGGTGTTGCCAAAAAAGAAGAGAAATTTTTTCGGAGAGGATGAAGTAGAAAATTTGGAACTTCCATTGATAGAGTTTGAAGCTGTTGTCACAGCCACCGAGCATTTCTCTGATTTTAACAAAGTCGGAAAAGGTGGTTTTGGTGTTGTTTACAAGGTATAAAATAATGAAGGACAACCTCAATGTTGAAACTCACTAAGAGTTTAAAAAAATAGTTTACCCGATTTATAGTAAACTGTTTACAAAAATACTACTGTAAATTTATTGAAAACTATTTACTTACAAAATGTCGGCATTTTATATAAAACTAGATTTTAATACGCGCTTAATTTTCAAAATTGTTTTTTAAAAAATCATATGAATTATATAAAATATTTTAAGAAAATTTTTAATTTTGTTTTCATATACATTTTTTGTCCACACATACATCTTCTTGATTTGCGTTCATTTGTTTTTAATTTATTTATAGATGTCGTTGCTAAGTATACATTATCACCTTTATCACCTTTTTTTGTCAACTTCTGATTTCACTAGTCCAAAGGCAAATGGATTGGTTACAATTTTTTTCAAGCCCATTCGAAATAAATGAGACCCAAAAGAGCAATAAATTAGATGACACAAAGCCATACATAAAGTTATTTTTCACGTTTCTGACACGAAGCTTCACGATATATCATCAAGGACACGTCTCTCACACGTGTCGCTCATGCCACCATTGGCTATCACAACCGTCAAGAAGCTTCACCGCCGTGTTTCTCGCCGTACGTACTCGCTCTTCAATCTCCTCCTCTCCGCCGCAGCAGAGATTAACAGTGTCACCAAAGGGCACATAGATGCTTCAATCACCGACACCAATATCACTTAGTCTTTTGGTTTTTATACTTTTCGTTTGGTCCATAGGTGATGAAAATAGGTTAGTTTAAAATAGCAGCAGATAGTTTACTTAAAATAGGTTCGATGGCAAAATAGGATTAAATAAGTAATAATCCAAGTAGTGATAAGGGTAAAAGATAAGGATGATTCTAAAGTAATAATATTGATTTTGGTTTTTATACTTTTCGTTTGGTCCATAGGTGATGAATTGAGTGCACAAAAAAATATATATTGTAACTACATGAAAATAGGTTAGGTGGTGACTGTTTTACTAGTTTTTAGATTTTAGTTTCTAGCTTTTGGTTTTTGGTTTTTAGTTTTTAGATTTTAGTTTTTAATTTTTAGTTTTTGATTTTGCAGTAGATTTTAGTTTTTTGAAAAACATGATTGGTTGTTTTAGATTTTGGTTTTTTCAATAAAACTAATAAAATAAGAATATTAGTAAAATAATTATTTCAAAATAATAAAAGAAAAAAATACTGTCATCAAAACACACATATACATTGTTAAATAAAATTATTTATTATTAAAACTATAAATACAAAACAAAACTACTGAAATTCCTATATAGATACATAAACTTGATAATACATATATTTAAGCCATAAATCTATTTTTTTTTAAATACTGAAACTTTTTTTAAAAGAAGATTATCAACAAAATATATAAATTTTACATAAAATAAATTTAAATATAAAATTTTATTTTATTGACATGCCTTAACAACGGATTTTACTAGAGCAAATTTCTTATAGTAGTTATTGTTTTATTTTTTCTATGTATTAATGCATAAATATAGCAAAGTTAAAATTGAAAAAATAAAACTGAAAAACTGTCGTTGGATTTTGGAAAAAACCATCAAAACTTAGATTTTGGTTTTTTTTTAAAGAAAATACAGTTATTTAAAAAAACTAGTTTTCCTAGATTATAGGGAAACTATTTTTCTAAAAACTTAGGCTGTGATTGTTAAGTGGTTTTTCGTTTTTAGTTTTTCGTTTCTAGATTTTAGTTTTTAGATTTTGGTTTGTACTTATTAGTTTTTGTTTTTGTTGTGGATTTTGACTTTTCGAAAATCTTGAATGGTGACATTAGATTTTGGTTTTTGTTTTTCAAATTAAAATAAGTTATTAAAAATAAAATACTTCTTTTAAATAAAATAAAATACAAAATATTATTATTATTATCACTAACAATAAATAAAATTAAATTTACATTTTATTTAAAATATATTATAAAAGAAAAAATTAATAGCTTTATTTTAAATTAAATTTAATTATCTCTCCAGGAAAATAAAAAATTAATATTAGGCTGTTATACAAAATAAATTTCCATAAATGCGGTTCAAAGTAAATTTACTTCTAGCTAATTACTAATTATGTATTCTAAAAAAACTTAAAATAATTATATTTTTAAAAGATTGTAAAAATAATTATGTTATTCAAATATATTAACATAAAAACTAATAACATAGGTTTGAAATAAAAATATAAAATGTAATAAATGTATAATAATTATAACAAAAAATAAAAGTTAGCTTTATATAAATTATTAAAAAAACTTTATATAAATGTATTTTATAATATATTAATTAAATAGTTATAAAATTAATTTATATAAACAAACTCCAATAACTTGATTTTTAATTTTGTAATTTTTATTCATGTGTTTTCTAGAATAAATGTAGCTTTTATATAGTAGATGCTTTCTAAAATTAATATTATTTTTCAAATAAAAAAGAGTTAAAGAAGTAATGTTTGTCTTGAGAAAAAACCAGTAAATGTAGCAATTAAATCTACTGATCTAGAATACCTAACAATATATAAATATTTTAATAAGAAGTAAAAAGAAAAACCCACGTACATCATTCAAAAACCAAGAAAGTATGGTTTTTCGCTTTTGCTTAAAAATAGGTGGTTAACTACAAAATCTAGTTTCCCTATATTTTAGGGAATCATTTTTTCTTAAAATCTTGATTGGTAAAAAATTTTTTTTTACAAAAAAAAAACCAAAAACTATCCCAAAAACCAGAAACAATCAACCTCTTAATTGTTAAAAATGGGTTTTCCAAAATCAAAAGCCAAAAACTACTTCAAAATCTGTAAACAATCAACCTCAAATAGCAGCAGATAGTTTACTTAAAATAGGTTCGATGGCAAAATAAATAATAATCCAAGTAGTGGTAAGGGCAAAAGATAAGAATGATTCTAAAGTAATAATATTGATATGTATAATTAGTTCAAATGGGACAAAAACTTATGACCAAATAAAGTCAACTTTTATACTATAAAACATAAATCAAATACAATTATGTGAGACAGGAATTTTTTAAAAGAAAATAAAACAATTTACTTTCGGTGTTGTTTTGTAAAAGTTTTGTTTTGTCAAATTGCTTTTGATAATAATTTAACTATAAATGATTTTCAGTTATCCAGCATAACTATTTCTCCCACTCACATGATATGCACTTCTTTTGTCAGGAGTGTGATTTTATCAAAATAATATAGTTTTTACATCATAAGAATGCAAGAGCGTGATTTTAATCAAAATAATTATTCTTTTGCATCCAAGAAGATTAAGTTACAATCTTAAAATGATTTTTTAATATTTATTTCTATTTTGTATAAGCATTTCAAAATGATTTTGAATATTTATGTACTATCTTTTGGCTCAAACTTTAATTAGAACAACTTATATTATTGGTTCATGTTTCATTTGATCCCTTACAAATTTGCAAGTTGTAATTGTATTTAGTCTTCTATGGATTTATTAACATAGCGTATTGCGTCTTTAATTTGACCATTATTTTTCTCTTGCATAGCAAATATAATACTAGCAAGAAATAAAATGAACGTTAACTATAAACAAGTGTGATACAAAGAAAATGTGAATTTTGTTAAAAGAAACGTAAAGTTTAAAATATGTTCGTAAGTTTTATTTGAAATCAAATGGCTTAACCATTGTTTCTTTTTTATTGAATAGACACTGCTCTGTTGGTTTTGTATAAGTGATGAATTATGTGTTACCAGGGAAGGTTAGTTGACGGGCAAGAAATTGCAGTGAAGAGACTATCGGAAATGTCAGCTCAGGGTACCGATGAGTTCATGAACGAAGTCAGACTAATTGCAAAGCTTCAGCACAATAATCTTGTCCGACTTCTAGGTTGCTGTGTTTATGAGGGCGAGAAGATCTTAATTTACGAGTACATGGAGAATCTAAGCCTCGATTCTCATCTCTTTGGTTAGTGTCTCAACACATCAGGCCGATTTATTTTTACAGATATATGTCTTTGAAAATATGTTAATGTGATTCTGTTGTGAACGAAGTGCAGATAAAACCAGAAGCTGTATGTTAAATTGGCAAACGAGATTTGATATTATCAATGGGATTGCCCGAGGGCTTCTGTATCTTCACCAAGATTCACGGTTTAGAATCATCCATAGAGATTTGAAAGCAAGCAATGTCTTGCTTGATAAAGATATGACTCCAAAAATTTCAGACTTCGGAATGGCTAGGATCTTTGGACGGGATGAAACGGAAGCTGACACGAGGAAGGTGGTCGGAACATAGTAAGAAATTAAAGCTTCATCATATTTTGTAACAAAGAGCTACCTGAGTACAGAGTTAAACATGATAGCTTTTCTATTCAATATTTGTTATGCAGTGGCTACATGTCTCCAGAATATGCAATGAATGGAACATTCTCGATGAAGTCAGATGTGTTCAGTTTTGGGGTCTTGCTTCTTGAAGTTATAAGTGGCAAGAAGAATAAAGGCTTCTGCGACTCGGATAGTAACCTTAATCTTCTTGGATGTGTAAGCTTGAAACCTCTTAATTCGATTGTTTTTCGATGATATCACTTAGAAAATATCCGATATTTATACACAGGTGTGGAGGAATTGGAAAGAAGGTCAAGGTCTAGAGATAGTAGACAGGGTCATCATAGATTCTACATCACCAACGTTCAGGCCACGTGAAATCTTAAGATGCTTACAAATTGGCCTCTTGTGTGTTCAAGAACGTGTAGAGGATAGACCAATGATGTCGTCAGTAGTATTGATGCTCGGAAGTGAAGCTGCATTGATTCCTCAACCTAAACAGCCAGGTTATTGCGTCAGCGGAAGTTCTCTTGAAACTTATTCTACTTGGAGTGACGATGAATTTTGCACAGTGAACCAAATCACCATGTCGATCATTGACGCTCGGTAATATGATAGTCGTTGATATTATTAAAGTTGCAATAAATGGAAAAACGATTTTTCCGAATTGAGTGATGACAATGCGTGCGAAACTCCTCAGTCTCAATCAAAAATTTCATTCATCCTCTGATATTCGTTTTTTTTTCTTTTCGAATTAACTCACCTTCAGCAACTGCAGCAACCAACTCAACACAGGGAATTCAAAGACAACCACAGATCACAACATACATAAACAGTTGTGCATCTCCTACCTACATTACATATTTTTATTCTGTTTTTGTAAGCTCAGGAGTTCGGAAATATAAACGTTATTCTCAATACAGTAAATTTCAGTCAATATATTAATACTAATCAAACAAGTACAGGAAATTAACAGAATTATCAAAAACAAAAACAAAACAGAGAAGAGACGTAAAGAGCTTATGTTTAGTTGATGATGGATCGGTGAGGACATATCCGGTCAGTGGCATATCAAGGTGTACACATTTAGTTTTTTTTTTTTTTTTCTTGTGTACACATAAAGTTTACTGTTCACATGTACATCGTTGCACAAACATCCACATGTACAATTGATTAATAAAACCTAAAGTTATAGAATACGATACATGTGAGTCGTACATTTGATTTGGGTCAAACGAGTTTGGAGACTAATTAAAGATTAGTCGAAGATTAGCTTTAATTATTTTGTTTTAAAACACATTATTTTAATTTTGGGTAGAGTACACTTGTAGAATGTTGTAGTCTTTGAGAAGCTAGCTAGTTTACAATCAACATGTTGGCGAAAAATTACGATTCACGATTTTGGTGAAAATAATGCAATGCACAGTTTCGGCGGAAAACTGAATTTTATGTTTTATCAGAAAAACATAATTTTGACGAAGAATCAGATTTTTGAATTTAGGCGAGAAAATATGATTTTACGGTTTTGATAAGAAAGCACTATTTTTGATTTTGGTACGAGAAAACATGATTTTATGAGAAAACAAGTTTTTCATGCGGAAAATGCATATTCACCATTCTGGAGGGAAAATAAAATTTATTTGGTTAGAAATTGTAATTTTATGGAGTTGGCAGAAAACCTGAAAATATGCTTATGTAGAGAAAACACAATTTTATGATTTTGTCGAAAATTGGATTTTATGGTTTTGACTAGAAAACATATTTTTATTGTTTTGATGGAAAATATATTTTTATTGTTTCTTTGGAAAACATAAGTTGCGGTTTGGTAGAAAAGTGATTTTTTTTTGTTTTCTTGAAAAAAAAAATATTTTTTCGAGAAAACATGAATTTGTGATTTTGGCAAGTAAATATGGTTTTGGCAAGACTTAAGAATATACAGTTTTACAGTTTGCGAAAAATACATTTTTGTTGATTTGGCGAGAAACCTTAATTTTTTGTTTTGTTGGAAAATGCGATTTTGTGAATTTGGGGAGAATTATTTTTTAATGATTTTGTGGAAAAATAATAGTTTAGCGGTTTCAGCGAAAAATATGAATTTGTGGTTTTGGTGGGATAACCTAATTTATGGTTTTTGCTGAAAAAACGTTTTTTTTTTATATATTTTTGGCGAAAAAATAATTGTTTTTTATTTCAAAATGTTACTAGATCAAATGCACGACAGTGCGTTTGTATTTTAAATTGATTATTTTTTATAAATTAATTCAACATTTTAAGTAACTGAATATTGCTTATTTTTTCAAGATATTTTAGTTGCATAATATTTATGTTGTGAAGCTTAATTAACATTATTATGATTGTTTTGTGTAATTATCTTATTAATATTTTAGTTCATCTTATAAGTTATTTAAATTTGTTGTTTATAATAAGTGTTAAAACATTTATATTCAGATAATATATATTTTGAAAATTTTATAACCAGTTGTTATTATATTTAGTGTTCAATGTAGTAATTTTAATATAAATTCAAATAATATATATATATATATATATATATATATATGATATTATTTATTTTAATTTTAGTTATTTAACTATTTTGGCTACAAATTTTTATAAAGATCTCTGTAACTTATTAGATTAATTGTATGATATATTTTTAATTATAAAATTTATTTGATGTCTATTTATTAGTTTTTTATAAAAATATTTTTTAATATGAAAGTTTATTTAAATTTAAATAAATTTATTTTTTTATTTATTAAAATATAAATATAATAATCCATTATTTTTATTGATTTGATATTGATTGGAATTACTTTGTAGTATGCAAAGTTGCAAAAATAAGCTATACTTATTTTTAATATTTGTTATAAATTATTTTAAATTTTGTAGTATGTTGTTTGGACACCAGATTAATTATCTTTTTGTTTAAAAACATTGATAGTAGAATAATATTGTTTCCATAACAACTTTATAATAAATGAGTGTATTTAATTTAAAACCTCACCAAAAAAAGAGGTTGGATCCAAAAGAATTTCTGTTTTAATAAGAGAGATATAATGATTATAATAGCTAATCTAATTATTTTTTTAGTATTTGTATTCAAGGATATTTAGGTCTTTTGAATTTTGTGATGTAAATGATGCATCTTTACTCTATATTTTTGGATATCTCAAATATCTAGCTTTGTAAATTTATAGATTATACAACATTTAAATGTTGATGCAATAGTGTCCAAACAAACAATATTTATATTTAGATACAGCGTCTTGATAAAATGAACAGAACCTGAATCAAACAATTTACGAACTTAGAACCCGAATAAGAAATCCATGGGGTAAACACGACTGCAAATAAAATACAGATTTGGAAAGTTAATCTTTTGAAAATAAAAGGAGCCAAACTTTCTTACCCACTTGTTTTTATATAGTTTTGTTTTGGTTAGTAGAACTAAATGAAAATGATATAAAGGTTAGAAAATGTGTGTTGAAAGAAAGAGAAAAGTGTGGTTATAAAAGAAAATGTCCAAGAATGTCTATAATAGGTCAAAAACTGTCTCACTATGTAATATTCATTTTTTTATTTTGGTGAAAATAGATATTTCTTCCATGGTACTTCTTTTCTCCTAGAAAAAGAGCCTTAGCTATTATCACTCCTATTACTTAAATATAAAAATTTCAGTAATATCAACTATAATATATATAATACAACTAATTTGTATATCCTAAACACAACATTTAAATACATCTATTCTATTAATTCTGCAGTGTGGCCAATTGATAAAAGGTTATATCCAACTTAATGAAATCTAAATAAATTTATTGCTGTAGGAAAATCTGCGAAGTTATCTAGAGCCCTGAAGTGACCACTTTAAGAAAGTTTCATCTTGTACATTGATGCCCTAGGGAATCTGTTTTGTTTGGCCTTTGTATTATGAAGGCCATTAGGGCATTGCCTATATATATATGCTGTTAAGGGTGATAAAAACCCTAAGCTACCTCAGCCACATTTTCTCTATATTTAAATCTAAAGACTCTTCTAGTTTCTTGCATTAATCTTAGTAATTACTTGTTTGCATATTTTCCACTCTTCTCTAAACATGATTCTTCAAGGGTCAGTGACATATTCTTAGGTTTCTTTGGCTTTTAGTGAGTAGTCTTTTAGATCTTTCGGGTTGGTAGACTAGAGTGAAATATGGATGATTGATGATGCTTATGATTAGATTAACATTATTTTAAGCTTGCTAAGTGCTCTTAATGCTAGCTCTGACTTGATCTCTCGGATTTAGATTCTAAGCTACTTCGCACCCGGAAGGTGTTTGTTGAAATGTTTGAACGAACTTAGTATTGTCCTTTACAGATTTGGCCAACGGAAGTTGATGCCCGAGATGTTTAGTGGTTAGTAGACTTGTGATTCATGCATTCTTGATTGCGTTAGGCCAACGGAAGTTGATGTTTAACATATGATAACCATAGGGGTTTCTGTCACGGAAGTGGATCAAAAGAGATCTAGACCTTTAGAGCATATGTTAGTCGATGATGCCTGGTATCTAAATCTGAAGTCAATCATCTCTGATCAATTACCATACCCAAGCGCTCGTCTTTCCTGGCTTGTTTTCTAGTAGTAGCTATTAAATGTCTTTATATTTCATAGTATATAATTCTCCTCTCCTCTCTGTTTCCTAAGATTAAGGAGATTTGTGTATTCTTAGTGGTGCATCGTTATACCGTTCGATTATGACAGCGTGCACATCAGATTAATTGGCATGTGGTAGAATGCAGAACATCAATGGACTTCCTTTAAATATGCAGATTTGTTGATAGGGCATTTGTTGATTTACAATCCATCAGTTCAAATTTCCTAAGGCTTGAGTCACTCGATAAGCTTTCTTATCTTCTTAGATATTAGAATTAGCTTAGTTAACGAAATCTTGATATCTCAGGTGGTGAGAAGAGAGATCAAATCCATCAACCAAACCATAGCACCTTATCTCGTGTCCCCTCGAAACTTTTTAGTAAACCACACTTTTTGAAATAATAGATAAATTAAAAGAGAACCATATTATTTTTTGAATAATGAATATTAAGGTTCAATAATGGGTCTTTTACAAATTTCGAGTCCTAATCAGTCCACTAAACTAGAAAATTCATATTATTTTTTTTCTTTTTTTCCAACCTCATATTACTTACTTAAGTTTATTTTTATTCTGCTACAATTTTTATGTACTACAGAACCAGTATAATTTAAATAAAATAAAACAATACAACTTTGATAGTAAAATAATTGCTGTTTGTATACCATAATAAGATTATCGTTACCCGGATACAAAGGTGATTTTTAAGACTGAAAACTCAGTACCTTTCCAATCCCAAATTGGATCATTTCTTTGCATTAATATGTATATCAAATGTTACTTCTGCTGATGTATACCGTGTACAAAATAGTCACTATAGCTTTTACGTTTTAAATATCTATAGATTAAAATTTATTATCTATTTTAGTCTATTCATTCTGCGCTGGCGTAAATCATCAACAATTAGAATACACATATTTAAATTTCAGAATCACTATTACGTAACAAAAAAAATATTTATTTAAATGTATATTATATAAAATATTTTTTTAAGTTTCAAATAAAGATCTCATCCCATACAAAGTGCGGATTATCACCTAGTTAATTTTTATTTAAATAAACTATAAGATGTATTGGGGGGGGAGTGAAATAATGAAAACTAATTTCTAAAACTAAAACCTATCATCAACAGAAATATATACATATTATTTTAATAGTTAAATTTTAATTAATAAAATTTATTTTAATGATAATATTAAATTTTAATTGATAAAAAATATTTTAAATTAATAAAATTTATTTTATCTGGACATCCAGTGAATAGTAGCTCTAGTAGACACACTATCATGATAAATAATGGTAACAATACTAGAACAAGACTAACCTTAATATTAAATAATTACTATATTTTGACCAGCACGCCCGTGCTGGTGTATTTTTTAACAATATGCTGCTATTTTTTTCTATGTCAATTATTAGGGCTATGAAAAAAAGTTCAGATCTGAAGAATCGAACCGAATTGATCCTAATACAAAAGAGTAGTACCAAATCTGAATTGAAATTAATTAAATATCAAAATTATTAAATAGTTTGATATTTAGAGAACATAAACCAAAACCAATCCGAGCTTAACTATTTTGGTTACCCAAAGATATCTGAAACTTTTGTATATGTTTTTATATATATATATATATATATATATATATATATATATATATTAATT
>OVBX01006493.1:0-11769 GCA_900406325.1 Erucastrum elatum
GTATTCGGCTTATGGGCTTAATTTCATAAGGCCCAGGCCCATTTGCTTAACAATCCTCACACCGGCGATTGAGTAGACCTGGTGATTGATGAGTAGCATCGACTCTCTTGCGGATTTGCTCATCTTCTTGTTCTTCTCCACGAACTTCAGATCTTTCAATAGAGCGTACCATTGCTTGCACGTCGTTTTCAGTTCCCATAGAGACTTTGCCGGAACCATAGCGAGTATCTCCGGTTCCAAATCGTTCGGAAGATTCTTCGCTACCATCATCATCTCGTTTATTCGTCGTTTCTCAGATGGAAAAAGAAGCTTCTTCGTATATCTGTTAGGCTTAGTTTATTTAAAGCCCATTGGCATTGTTTAAAAATCCAATGTTTTTATTTACAAGAACCCATTAGTTACGGAAGAAACACCAATTTTTTTTGTCAACTTCGTGTTTCATTAAATCCCAAAAGCCACATGATACAATGTTGGATATACATTACAATACAAAGCATAATACGTGTATACATCCCACTGAAGACAATAACACGTGTAAGGTAAGAAACATGCATCTGGAATTCTCTGCTTCGCCGGCAATCTCGACGGTATTCTCCGGTGACCACGCCTTTGAACCACCGACGCAACTTGTTCTTCCCTTTTTCATGCTTCACTAATTCCAAGAACTGTATCCGTAGACTCTTCATTCCGCCATCATCCGTAGCTTTAGTTTAGACTTCTAATCCTCACTGATTATTGAAACTGGGAAAGTTTGATCAATTTAGAGCAAATCCTATGTTGGACCATCAAAAGATGCCAACTTTACTGAATTTCTCAACCATTGATCAAGTTGAATCCAACTTCTCTTCATCTTCTCCACCCGAGAAATAACTTATGAAACACAAGCTTAGAAGAAATTTCATTCTCAGGAAAGAAAAAGAGTCCGAGCATGATCGGAAAAGACAAATTTCTTAACCAAAGCAAACGGGATTAAAACTTTTTTGCGAAAGGGGGATGTGATATGGATAAACCCAAATTTTATCAATTCGATTTAAACCAGAAAAAAAACATAGAAACCTTGAAGAACAATTCTGGAATCGGATTGAAACCACAACAACAACAACAAAAATCGCCGAGCGAAAATATATATCGCCTATGCGAAGATTTATTCGGTATATAGATCTATATATTACATATCAACAAACAAAGAAAAGATGGTAACCGGCGGCGAAGGCCACCGGCCACCGACGCTTGGATCTTTGACCGAAAGCTTTTTTAGAGAAAGGTGAGAGAAATTTTTAATATTTGCTTCAATTCACATTGAGAAAATGATCTAGATACACCTAAATCAAGTTTTTGTTCCCAAACTAACACTCAAGGCCCAAAATCACAAAAATAAGATTTATTAATATGAACATTTACTCTTATGTCCTTTTCTTTATCTAATAATACTTTTTTTTTCTGAAAATTGAAATCACGATAGCTCTTCTCGTCTCCGGCGTCGATCATCTCCTGCATGAATCATCTCAGCCATCATCATCTCCGGCACAAATCATCTCGTTCATCATCATCTCCGGCATCACTTGTCTCCGGCATCGCTTGGCATCGCTTGTCTCCGGTGTCGCTTGTCTCCGGTGTCGCTCGTCTCCGGTGTCGCTCATTTCCAGCGTCCTCATATTTGCTGTAATTGTCTCCGCTGTAATTATCTCCGCCATCACTTTTTAATTGAGCTAAACGTGTTTTTTTTTTCTGTGTGAAAAGTCAATTGTGAAAATGGTTACAAGACCATATGAGGCACTCTGTAATCCAGATGTGTCTAATGTGGATCTGGAACCATACAGTTATTGGAGTCTGAATTTTTGAAAAAGCTCAAGATTACAGAGAATGCAAAAGAGGGGAACGGCAAAGAAGAAAAAGAAGAAAGCAAAGGTGAATATTTTTTTCTTAGTATTACGACTAATCTCCTAGTTTTGAGCTCTTTTGTGTCTCTAATTCAATCATCCACTAAGAATAAAAGCAAGAAGAAGAAGCTGATCAATAAATTATTTTTCTAGAAGCCTATCCTGAAAGTTTCACAAGCTATCCTAAATAACACGTGTGTTTTATAATGATACCACAATTAACACTTTCTTCATATAACTACTGAAAATACTTCAAGCTATCATATTTTCATGTCTTTATTTGATATGTGTTCTATGTTTTGTAGACAATGACCTCTACTTTGTGTCCATGTCATGTGTACTTCAGGTATTGAATCTCCCATTGTGTCCTTGTCCTGTGAAACCAAACCAAAAACCAAATTCAAATAGTATCATAAGTTCTGGAAAGCTATCCTGAAACTATGAAACACTTTACTGAAAATAAAATATAAAAAATCCACAAGTTTTCACAAGCAAAATCATCTTACGAACACTGAGATTGGGGATAAAATACCACACATAATCAACAGAATCAACATTGTGTAGAAAAAAAACATAATACATTACCTCAAAAATTTGTGTTCCCAAAGAAGAAGACAAAAAAACTGGTGTTTTTGAACAAGACAAAGTTAATATGATTTCTTAGACTGTTCTGGATAGCTTTCCTAATCATGTACCAAACCTTCCAGAATGACTTCACTTTTGCAGGTTAATACTGATTCAGCTACCTCTAACAATCAAGCTTTTGATACATTTGCTTTTCATGTTCCTCTGAATACCAATCCAGTTTTTCCTTCTACTGTGCAGAGAGAAAAATAGGTAACCCATCGTTTTTATTTTGTTTTTGGTATGTTTTGTGTTTGTATGTTTTCTTAGATTGTTTAGGATAGCTTTCCTAGTCACGTATTAAGTCTTCCATAACGACTTTACTTTTGCAGAGTCTTCTTTATGAATGTGTTTCTACAGTTCCTCTGAATGCTTTTTCGGATTTTAGTCCTGTCAATATTCGACTTTCACCAACCACGAGAAGAGCTGATGATATTATGTTTTATGGTCACTTTATTTTTTTTAATTGAATAAGATCATTTTTATAATTTTTGAACCGACCAGAAAGAGAATTGCTTTATATTAGTCGTTTTGAGATATAACACCTTTGGCTTAGTGTTCTTATATGGGATAATATTTACATATTCGATTCTGGAAACCTATCCTGAACATGAGAAATGGTATCCTATATAACATATTTATTATCTCTGTTAATAAATATGTTCACATTTCTTTATAAAACGAACAATAAAAGTAGCCCAGTGGCTAGCCTCTTCTCTTACGCTACTCGTATCTACATGATCCAAAGTTTGATACCATTTGGAGTCAAAATATTTTTTTCTGAAAACCCATCATGAACATGAGAAATTGTATCCTAGATAACATATTTATTCTCGGTTAATAAATATGTTCACATTTCAATATAAAACAAACATGAAAAGTAGCCCAATGGCTAGCGATCTTCTCTTACACTACTTGTATCCACATGATCCAGAGTTAATTACTATCTGGAGTCAAAACATTGTTTTTCTAGAAACTCATCCTGAATATGAGAAATGGTATCCTAGATAGATTGCATGTGTGTTTTACATGCATCAAGACAACCTGGAATTCCTTCAAAAACAAACCTAAATGAAACCAACAACAAATGTCGTGATCATCCATTACAAACTTCTACTTGTCCAAGTAATATCAAAGTTCAAAAACATAATTTTATAAACACAAAGAGTGTGACAATTTCACTTTATGTGACCTTCCTGAAATTCTTTATCCATAAATGTGTCGAAGATGTCATGACATAGCTTGCTCCGTAGGTCATGAATCTCCCATCTTGTTTGTATCCTGCGCAAAACAAGAGAAAAAAAACATTTCAAACTTTTCTGAAAAGCTTTCCTGAAACTACAAAAATGCTTCCTAAAATGTATATAAACACCAGACAGTTTCACAAGACAGTTTTATAAGCATAAGCAACAAGAGACTCATGAGCAAATTCAAGAGCTTATCAAAGATATTTACATACCTAAGCAAAACAAGACACCAAACAAAAAAATCAAACAAAGGAACAAGGTCCACAAGTCCAAGTCCAAACGGACCAAAACACAAAAACTTTCTCTCCTCTCTACACTGTTGTTTTACAAATAAAAGTTTCCTCTTTTCTTCTCTACAAAAAAAAGGAAAAAAAAATATTATCTATTAAAACAAATACCAGTTGAAAATTAACATTATCAATAGTATTGTGTCGAAGCAAACCGACCTGACCGAACCGCTATTCTTAGTTTGGAATATAACCCTTAACGAATTAGAATATTCTGATACGTGAAACGTATCTTTGTTGGATCAAAACAGAGATTAAGCAAAGGAAGTAATGAGATTACGATTATATTATCTTAGAACTGTGTTACAAGTACTCAAGAACCTTGAGAGAATTATTAATGGAGTCTCTCACCTCCCCCTCTTGTGATCTAATCTCTAGATAACCCTAACTCTCTCCCCTCCCACTGCTTAAATACTTAAGGTCCCTCTTCTGTCACACACTCTACGTGAAGCCTTCCTCCGCACGTGCCTCCTCACGTGATGTGTTTATTATGCATAAATAAATATTCACATGGATAAGATATCACCCGTGTTCAGCTGTATCAGTACACGTAACAATACCGCCGCCTTTGAAATCAACCTTGTCCTCAACGTTGAAAACAGAAACTGACATCTCTTCTCTTTATATCTCCTCTTGCTTAGAGATTGATACCAGTAGCGGCCCTGGATACAAGCCAAGGAAGCATGTGCTTCCGGCCTTATTTAAAATATGTAATAATTCGGTCTTGTTTTGACAAATATCTTTTGTAGTGTAGTGGTTTATTGCTACAAATGATTTGTTTGAGGTGCTGAGTTCAAGTGCTGCCATCTACATTTTCCATTTCTTATATGTAACCCAGCCAAAAAAATTTTTTTGCTTCCAGCCCGTATTGTTTCAAGACCGGGACTGATTGATACCCCTCTGCAAGCTAACCTTGTCCTCGTTGTTAAAAACAACTTCCAACCTGCTGTAAACCTGAAGCATGAAGCTACCTTTGTCATCTTGGCAATGGCACCGGTGAAGGGTTTAGAGAATTGTTGTGGTCTTGGTGATTCATTGCCCGTCTGATATTCCTCCCAATCCACTGAGCTACCAAACGTTTCTGGCTTGAACACATGTTCTGCAATGACCGGCAATTCTTGTGGTCTTGGTGAGTGCAGCATCACAAATGTCAAGTGAAACCGAGCAACAGTAATGAGTGCAGACATGGAAGTCAGATAAGGTCGTCCCCTGAGCTTGATAATCCTGACTCCCTTAGATACAGCCACTAACTTTCTCAAGAAGTCATTCAGGAAACCATCTAGAACTCCATTTGACAATGCCTCAAACTCCTTACACTCACCAACATAAGCTACTATTCCTAGTTTCCACTCTTCCTTTTACATTCTGTACCATCCCCTTCAACCAGAAACACTTGCAAAGAGAGCTCCACTTTACCTAGTTTATACTTCCATCTCCTCGTCTTATCATGTTTCACACTTCTTTTGTCGCGCTTCCCATGATCCTTGAGTGGCCTCACTGTTTTACCCAGCAATAAGATCTCACCACAGCCCATATATACGTACTTCAATTTGGCCCTATTTCTCAGCACCACTAACAACAACAGCTTCCACACAGAATCATCTATTTGCATCCATTTTCTGCTCTCCAAGTAGACTTTGTTATAAAGCTTTTTCATACACCATCGACTGAACTTCTTTCTCCTCAGTTCAAGCTTTGAGTCCCAAAAGACAGTAACATAGTGAAATTGCAGGTCCACATTTAGATGCTTTAAAGCCATGGATTTTGTTATGGTGAATCCGTGAATATGGTGCTTGATCAACCTAGATAAGCCTTCTGTACAAACTACATAAAGATAAGGTGATATTGGATCACCTTGTCTAAGCCCACGTTTTGGCTTGATGTTTCCAGTCGGTTTCACCATTGATCAAAACAGAGTATGGCACTGTACCGATGCACTTCATAATCCATCACTCCAAGTTTGACAGAATAATTGATAATATGCAGTTGAATGTTCTTAACTTTAGAGTTCTCCCCATGATCATCTTGTATGTGGATGATTCTTTTTACGTTTAATATTCTCTGAATGTAAAAGCAGCGGGTCTGTTATCTGATCATATCCAGGGTAGGAGGGGTACAGATGTTGTAGGAATATACAGAGAGCTTTTTAGACCTTCCAACTCCTCATTTGTACTCTTTGATTTCGTTGGTTTATTCTGCAAGAAACCTGCATATTCCGAATTGATCATTTCTTGCCATTGTTGTTGTCTTAGTTTTCGAATCGGGTTTCCATAAATATATTAGATTCATCTTTCAACTGCCATATTTGTACAATGGAGGGAAGGGTTATCCAAAGCCTTAATTTTAACCCTTAGCATTCCAAAAGAAGACTGCACTACGAAAGAGTTTTCATAACATAGGGGTCTTTAGCTAGATTCAGAAGTACTAGGCTATTTACATTCTTGGTCTCCACGAAAATCATGATATCATGATTATTCCTGATATCCTTGAGATGTGGAATTATCAAGGAGCTTCCCAATCCTTGACAATTCCAGTGAAGAAGCTTCATGGTTTCTTTGGTGGTTTGCAGAGAACCATGTGTAGTCATCTTAGAATTGGGTTTGCTGTGGAATCTCTGCCTCACGTTCACTCTTCTGGGAAATATCGATCTGAGTTTGAGTTGCTGTTCCTGATGCTTCCCCCAACTATCCATCGATGTGATGTATTGACCCAATGGCTTCGCTTCTTTGCTTAGCCGAAGATATACGGATTGGTACTAATGTCCCTCAGCTTGTATCGATGATGTTGCATATTATTAGCATTAGTCCTTACAGAACTCAAACTCATGTTTTAAACTAGCTCAGAACTTCTGTAAGCCTGTGTATCTGAAATCCAACTCCACAGGAGGAGGATTGTTCTTCATGATCTGTACTGCACTTGTTAGTGTTATCTTACTATCCACATCGAACAAGACTTTCACTGATACTTTTGCATCCCTAATGTTTCTAGGTTCTATTATAGAGAGATAATAAGCTCAGCTTACAAAGATTCAGATTAGGGTTTGAAAAAGGAGCTTTATCAACTAAGGCATAAAGTAGCAATAAGTAAAACGACAACGTTTGGAATTCTATATACCGTAAATTATTTGCTTTGCTTCACACGGCCCTTCTTCCTAGCCACTTTTAACCTCTCCTTGCTTTTGTCTCACGCAACTCATCTTCTTTTTCAACAGAGCCCATGGAACCCTAAGCTTGTCAACAGACTTCCACAACTTGTGCTAGCTTCGAACCTATACTTTTCAACTATCCCATCCCACAGAAACGGTAGACATCCGGAAGTTAAAAGATTCTGACCTTAAATGGAATCTGTTTGAGGGAAGGTCGGAGTGCCTGTTTGCCCATCTATCAAGGCTGCTTCTCTAGGACCATAACGATATGATGCTCTGATTCAAAGTAGAAGTTGCTTTAGATCTCCTGATAGACCGTCTCATAGCATGTTTGATAATCTTGATTTGAAAATCTCAGAGAGAACTCTCTCTCTATCTATAGAGATTATCCTAAAAATAAATTAATTTAAGGTTTTAAAAAACAAATAAATGTTATGTTCTGAAAAAGAAAAAGAAAAAGCAATACATTTAAATTTAGTAATCACTGCAGATTTTAAGGAAAAAAAATCAAAAGAAAACTTAATGAAAAGAATGAAAATGAGAGAGCTTGCAAAAAACCGCTTCAAACCTCATAAATTCAAAAGCTAGTTTCAGCTAGCGTTTGCGGTTGCGGGCGGTTGCGGAAGGGTAAAAAAATATGTTTTTTTCAAAAATAAAAATATTCAATAAAAGTTTTAAATTAAAATTATTAAAATACTAAAATATATCTATTATATTTCAATTAGTACTATAAAATTTTAAAATAAAAGTTTTTTTTATAATTTTTAAAATTTGTAAACTATAACTTTCTAAATATAACTTTGATATTTATTACAATTTTATGATTTTTGGCATTTTTGTAATTATATAAAATATAAATACTATTAATTTATTATTCAACCGCTGGTTAACCAGTCATAAGTATCTCGCAAACGCACAAATTTCTAACTGCAGTACCAGCCGTATAAATCGCTTAAAACCGCTAGAAACCGCAACCATCTGCATCCGCAAACTTCCACAACCGCAACTGCAACCGCTGTGGTCGAACCAGTCAGGCTTTTAGAATGCTTTAATTTTCAGAAACCTAAGCAGAAATTATCTCAATGGACCACTGCCTGCAGAGTTTGGGAACCTCCAAAGCATTCAGATCATTTAAAGTTTTGTCTATCTCTCTGCTCAAAGTGTCTTCGTTTGGGAACCTCCAAAGCATTCAGATCATTTAAAGTTTTGTCTATCTCTCTGCTTAAAGTGTCTTCGTTTATTATAAAATATCTTCTTTACCTTATTTTTTCTCCTTCTTTCTCAGCAATGTTTCAAAGACTTTTCTCTCTGCTGTATTACTTATAGATTTTGATATGTTTTTTTTTTGAAGATTAAATTTTTTAGGATAGTCATCCTGAACAAGGATTGACTAACATTTTTTACACCCTTATAATTTTCTTCGAAAACAGACTTATGCAAGAAAACAAACTCATCTTATTTTTCTAGAAACCCATCTAAATGTGTCAAAAGATATCATATATAACATATGTGTTTTATAATGATACCACATTTAACACTTTCTTGATAGAATTATTGAAAATGCTTCAACCTATGCTATTTTAAAATTATCTGTTTGATATGTTTTTCTATTTTGTACAATGAACTAAATTTGGTGAATTCTATAGCCAATGATTTTTTTTTATAGATTTTGATTATGTTTTTTTTTGGAAGATTAAAGTCTAACTCAGAATGTCAACAAGGATTGTTTTACATTCCTTACATGCTTTTGATTCTCTTCGAAACAGACTTATGCAAGAAAAAGAGTCATTTTTTTTTTCTGGAAACTCATCCTGAATGTGCCAAAGATATCATATATAACATTTGTGTTTTATAATGATATCACATCTAACACTTTGTTGATAGAATTATTGAAAATGATTCAACCTATCCTATTTTAAAATTCTCTGTTTGATATATTTTCTCTATTTTGTAGACAATGAACTATATTTGGTGATTTATATAGTCAAAGAATTTTTTTTTCATAGATTTTGATTATGTTTTTTTTTTTGTTTTGGAAGATTAGAGTCCAATTCAGGATAGCCATCCTAAACAAGGATTGTCTTACATTCCTTACATGCTTTTAATTCTCTTTGAGAACAGACATATGCAAGAAAACATAGTCATTTTATTTTTTTTGGAAACCTATCCTGAATGTGCCAAAAGATATCATATATTAACATATGTGTTTTATAATGATACCACATTTAACACTTTCTTGATAAAATTATTGAAAATGCTTAAACCTATCATATTTTAATATTCATTGTTTGATATGTTTTCTCTATTTTGTAGACAATGAAAATATTTGGTGTTTTATATAGCCAACAATTTTTTTTCAAAGATTTTGATTATATTTTTTTTGGAAGATTAAAGTTCAATTCAAGATAGTCATCCTGAATAAGGACTGTCTAACATTAACATTCCTTACATGCTTTTGATTCTTTTCGAAAACAGACTTATGCAAAAAAACAAAGTCATTTTATTTTCTTCTGGAAACTCATCATGAATGTGCCAAAAGATATCCTATATAACATATATGTTTTATAATGATACCACATTTAACATTTTCTTGATAGAATTATTGAAAATGCTTCAACCTATCCTATTTTAAAATTCTCTGTTTGATATGTTTTCTCTATTTTGTAGACAATGAACTGTATTTGGTGATTTATATAGCCAAAGAAGTTCTTTTATAGATTTTAAATTTTTTTGGAAGATTAAAATCCAATTCAGGATAGTCATCCTGAACAACAATTGTCTTACATGCTTTTGCTTTTCTTCGAAAACATATTTATGTAAGAAAACAAATTCATTTTTTTTTCTGGAAACACATCATGAATGTGCCAAAAGATATCATATATAACATTTGTGTTTCATAATGATACCACATTTAACACTTTGTTGATAGAATTATTGAAAATGCTTCAACCTATCCTATTTTGAAATTCTCTGTTTGATATGTTTTCTCTATTTTGTAGACAATGAACTATATTTGGTGATTTATATAGCCAAAGAATTTTTTTTATAGATTTTGATTATGTTTTTTTTTTGTTTTGGAAGATTAAAGTCTAATTCAGGATAGCCATCTTGAACAAGAATTGTCTTACGTTCTTTATATGCTTTTGATTCTCTTCGAAAACAGACTTATGCAAGAAAACAAAGTCATTTTATTTTTTCTGGAAACCCATCCTGAATGTGCCAAAAGATATCATATATAACATTTGTGTTTTATAATGATACCACATTTAACACTTTGTTGATAGAATTATTGAAAATGCTTCAACCTATCCTATTTTAAAATTCTCTGTTTGATATGTTTTCTCTATTTTGTAGACAATGAACTATATTTGGTGATTTATATAGCCAAAGAATTTTTTTTATAGATTTTGATTATGTTTTTTTTTTGTTTTGGAAGATTAAAGTCTAATTCAGGATAGCCATCTTGTACAAGGATTGTCTTACATTCCTTATATGCTTTTGATTCTCTTCGAAAACAGACTTATGCAAGAAAACAAAATCATTTTATTTTTTCTGGAAACCTATCCTGAATGTGCCAAAAGATATCATATATAACATTTGTGTTTTATAATGATACCACATTTAACACTTTGTTGATAGAATTATTGAAAATGCTTCAACCTATCCTATTTTAAAATTCTCTGTATGTTATGTTTTCTTTATTTTGTAGACAATGAACTATATTTGATGATTTATATAGCCAAAGAATTTTTTTTATAGATTTTGATTATGCTTTATTTTTGTTTTGGAAGATGAAAGTCTAATTCAGGATGGCCATCATGAACAATGATTGTCTTACATTTCTTACATGCTTTTGATTCTCTTCGAAAGCAGACTTATTCAAGAAAACAAAGTCATTTTATTTTTTTCTGGAAACCCATCCTGAATGTGCCAAAAGATATCATATATAATATTTGTGTTTTATAATGATACCACATTTAACACTTTGTTGATAGAATTATTGAAAATGCTTCAACCTATCCTATTTTAAAATTCTCTGTTTGATATGTTTTCTCTATTTTGTAGACAATGAACTATATTTGGTGATTTATATAGCCAAATAATTTTTTTATTGATTTTTATTATGTTTATTTTTTTTTGGAAGATTAAAGTCTAATTCAGGATAGCAACCTGAACAAGGATTGTCTTACATTCCTTACATGCTTTTAATTCTCTTCGAAAACAGAGTTATGTAAGAAAACATAGTCATTTTATTTTTTCTGGAAACTCATATTGAATGTGCCAAAATATTTTCCTTATTAAATTTTAAATTTGCAAGAAGCACCCCCTAAATATTTTACTTGCTATCCTTATATTTTGTTTTAAATACAAAAATTTCAGGAAGCCTTTCCTTAACTTTTTAATTGTTATCCTAATTTTATTGTTGGCATACATGACGATAATTTTCAAAAGCTAATCAAGAAATGGCTCCAAGTAGAGTGAAACAGACAGATTAACTATGTCATTATTATCAACCACAATATCAGCTTTGATTCTTTTCAAATCCAAAGACATCTGAGCCATCATTTTGTTTCTTGCATCTTCCT
>OVBX01006494.1:0-11768 GCA_900406325.1 Erucastrum elatum
CAATACTATATATTTTATTTTTATTATATAAGTTTATCATGTGCAAAGCGCATGTTTTATCATAATCTCTAATATTTTGGTTGTATTTGTATGTTTAAAGCAATGTACTGTCTGATATCTAGTCTAGCTAGTATTATAAAATCTTTGTCGTTAGCTTTAAAACACCATAGAATAATGATTTTACTTGTAACTATGCGGGCATAACAATGTTAAAAAGTATTTTAAAATAAATATGGAGTAATACATTTTTTTTTGGAGTAATACATTTGGGATGTTCTAACCGGTTAGTTTTACATGATGTCTAATTATTTGTATTACACCATTCTAATGTAAAATATGGAGTAAATACATTTGAGATGTTCTAACTGGTTAGTTTTACATGATGTCCAATTGGATAATGCATTTCGAATAGATTAATTTACCATACAAAAAAAAAAGATTTCTAGTTGCAGCGGCTGCGAAAATCCAAAAAATGTTGAAGCCAATGGTGAAGTCATTTAGTTAAAATATATTGACTAAATATGAAATTCTGAATGACGAAATACTTTATTTTTCATTAATAATCATACACACAATCACCATAGCTTGGATCGCTATTAATGAACCTACCGGTATTGTTGAAATCGCATGCGTTTTCGGCACGTCCGTTTTTCTGGTAATACCTATTCATCACAAACGATGCATGGTTTCTAAGATTATTTGGTTCAAAGCAGGGCCCACCGGGTTTGATTGGCCCGCAGTCAAATTTTCTCTGGCTACACAACCAATCAATATTAGCTTGCATTTGTGCATCTGTGGCTGATATAGATATCACACAAAAATAAGCATACTTTCTTTCTCTGGCACTTGCAAGACGATGGTGGTCGATCGCAAGGATTAATAGAATGAGGAAGACGAGTGTTGAGGGCTTACACATAATTCCAATGATATTCTTTAGAAAAAAACAATTCTGGATATTTATGTGAATTTGAACTATTGTGCTCCTTATATATGTTTATAAAATTAATATATTCTTCCTCAGACTAAATTTATTTCCATATATATGATATAATGATATAATGGAGGAAAACAAAAATTCAAAAGTCAATTGAATCTATAACTTATAATGAAGGGGAGATGGGGGTTATTGGGAGATAAATTTATGTAAAGTTTGTGAATTTTAAAAGTTGATAGATTTTTAAGTTATGTGGATTAAAATATTATATATATATATATATATATAGACTTATAAAATTTGATCATGACTTTTGTCAATTGCTACTTCATGAATTTATGTTATTTATTTTTATCATTCATTTTGTAAATTTAATATAGGGGAATTTACTAAATATGACCTAAAACTTGATTTTAACCTCAAACTTATACCCCAACTTGAATCAAATAGAAAAGTAAGCAAAAAGTCTTGTGAAATTACAGCCAGCCATTTGTAACCAAACAAAAAAACAAAAAACATTTTTACAAATATTACCTCAGTAAGTCGTCCGAGACTCTAGAAGTCGTCTGGCATAGTTGATCTTAAAAATAAATTATAAAAAATTAAAAAATATTTTGACAAGTGAAAAATTAAAATCATGTAATTATAAACAGTATTAAGTGATTTAAATTAAAATATAATAAAATAAAATAATTTTTAACATAGAAGAGTGAAAATGGTTAATCATGATATTATTTGGTTTTAGGGTTTGACAACATATGTTGTAGCATTGTATGTATGTTAGGGTTAGATTTTGGAAAGCTTGAATGATTTTTTTGAAAAATTAAATTTTTACATATGTGTTTGTTTCAGTATATAGTAAACATTTTTTAAATTTAATTTGATTTTTCGAAGTGTTTAGATAGGTAATTTAGATTAGAGTTTGTGTTTAGGGTCTAGACGACTTAATTTTAAGTCGTCTGTTGATTTAAAACTGGACGACTTAAATTTAAGTCATCCAAATATATCCGTCTAAAGTTTTTTAAAAAATCGCTTCCATGAAGTGTTTAGTTACTTAATTTTGGTTAGGAATTATGTTTAGGGTCCAGATGACTTACTTGTAAGTCATCTGGTAAATAATTTAAACCAGACGACTTTAGACGACTTACTTCTAGGAAGTCATCTATTTTAGTTTTCTGCTAAAAATATTTTAGTTTCCCGCTAAATATATTAAAGTCTTCTAGACAACTTAAAACTAAGTCGTCTAAAGTCGTCTGAATAGAAAATATTTAACCTAATTCGATTTTTGTGTCTTTTTATATAAAGAAAATTTTACACATACTCTCTCCTCCTCTCAAATGACTACAAGAAAAATGTAATGTTCATCTCCAACCTCTCTCTAATCTTTTTGACCTTATAAACACCAAGGTTTATATCAATTTATTTTTTTGTCTCATGTCTTTCTCACTAATTTATCTTGTTTTTACAGGTTTTTCATCACATATTTTTCATATTCCACTTATTTAAAAGTAACTCTATTAATTTTAGAAATGTATTTTTGTGTATTTTTTAAAGGTATTTATCTAATCTTCCACTTATTTTCTCTGTTCTAAGTCATTTGAACGTTAATGAATATGCAATTTTTTTCAGATCTGGATTTGAATATGCAGGTTTTTCAAATCTGGATTTGGAAGACTTCTTGGACGACTTACCTTGAAGTCGTCTGGGCGACTTACCTGGAAGTCATCTGGACGACTTACCTGAAAGTCGTCTGGACTTTCTGGAAGTCGTCTAACGGAGTCTTCTCTCATGTCTCTCTTTTTTATAACAGATCTGAGTGTTTTGTTAAGTTTCTATGTCTGCTTTTTTCTTTATTTGATCATCTCATATGTTGTATAAAGTTCTTACTTTTTTTTAAACTAAAACTCTTCAACCCAACTCTAATCTCTTTGACTTGAAAACACCAAAATTTATATGAATTTTTTAGTTTTGTCTTATGTCTTTCACACTAATTTATCTTTTTTTCAAATTTTTCATCACATGGTTCTCATCTTCCACTCATGTAAAGGTAGATCTATTAATTTAAATATATATTTTTGTGTGTTCTATAAAGGTAGATTTGTCTAATATTCCACTCATTTTTTTCTATTTTTAAGTCATTTGAACGTTTTTGGATATGCAGGTTTTTCAGATCTGTATTTGAAAGGCTTCTGAGACAACTAACCTGGAAGTCGTCTGGACGACTTACTTGGAAGTAGTATGGACGACTTACCTGAAAGTCGTCTGGACTTCCTGGAAGTCGTCTGGACTTCCTGAAAGTCGTTTGGGCTTCCTGAAAGTCTTATGATTAAGTATTCTTCCATATCAAGTGGAGTACATGATTGTTTTTGTAAAATAATGATATATAATAGTTTTGTTTGTGGTATGTTTTGTGATTTGCATGTGTACTCATGTAGTTGTGAATTTTTGTATAATTAATAATAATGTTTACCAAGATGTAATACATGTGCTACTAATATTTTTACACATTTACAAATCAATGAAATAATTGACTTCAATAGTTTTTTTTTATCTTTATAAATATCTTCTACTCATCTTAATGAAGAATGTTGGTAGCCATATATTGATATAACATTTTAAGAAGCATTTTAATCTTTCTTCCAACTCATAATAATAATACTTAAGAGATGGAACCAAACAATAGTAACTAGTCAAAGCATATCACATTTTTTAACTTACACCAATATTAATCAACCACAAAATTCCAACATACATCTTACACAACCATCTTCCTTACAATTCATGTAACTTACACCTCATCTGAAAAAAAATGCACATTAGCAAACATTGAACATGTATGATTTTTTCCAGATGACTTCCATGGAAGTCGTCTGGTGTAGTCGTCTGGGATTGTGTTTAGGGTCTAGACGACTTAATTTTCAGTCGTCTGTTGAATTATCAAACCAGACGATTTTGGACGACTTTCCTGGAAGCCTTCTACATTAGCTAGAAACTTCAATTAACATGAATATTGATAACCTCATAATTATAATCAATAAAGTTATAAATTTCATTCAATAGCTCTAATATAGTCTAATATACATGAATTAACAAAAAAATGTTAAAAATTCTTTATAGTTTTAGAGAAAATACAAGTTTATTAAACATTCGCTCAGACGACTTCTATGGAAGTCGTCTGGACGACGTCCGAAGAGGTCGTCATTTAGCTCACTACAACTGCAAAGCTTCGGATTCTTAAAGTATGAACAAATAACAACAATAGTGTTCTACAAAATATTGTATATCAATTTTTTTTTGAAAGCATATAATCTATAGAAATAGAGGTTAAAGTCATAACATTATTGCTAAAGTAAACAATATAGACGTTTATCTAGCAATATATTTAATATTTAGCTGGGTATCAATAATACATATTGATTGATGTCGTGTAACATTAATTTTTTGAATTGCGTTATTTTTTCTTTGTCTTAAACAATATAAAAAATATAGAAATTTTTTGAGTATATATGTTTCAATAAAATTCGATTAATATTATTTAAAGAATAATTAAAAGTGAAATAGTTTAAAAAAAAGTTATATGCTATTTAACATCAAGATTATTGAAAAAATTTCCTTTTTAAAAATCCTATACAAAGAAAAATATTTAAAAAAAAAATAATTTAATACTAATTTTCCTTTTTCAAAATCCTAAAGAGATGATAATTATAATAGTCCTTTTGATAGTAATAACGATTATTGTTTTAAAAAATGATTTAAAAGTAATTTTCTCGACATTTTAATTTAAAAAAAATCATAAGAAAAAATAATTGTAAAATAATTTATTTAATACTAAGTTTCCTTTTCTAAAATCCTAAATAAATGATAATTGTAAAACATTATTGATAGGATAATTTGATAATAACTGTTCTTTTCTAAAATCATAAAATAAGAATTTCTTAAAAAACAATTAATTTAATGCTAATTTTCCTTTTTCAAAATCCTAAATAGATGATAATTATAAAATATTTTTTTGATAGTAATAACGATTATTGTTTTAAAAAATAGAAAAATTATTTAAAAATAATTTTCTCGACATTTTCATTTTATAAAAAAATCAAGAGAAAAAAAATTGTAAAATAATTTATTTAATACTAATTTTTATTTTCTAAAATTCTAAATAAATGATAATTGTAAAACATTATTGATTGAATTATTTGATAGTAACTGTTCTTTTCTAAAATCATAAAATAAGAATTTCTTAAAAGAATTTTTAAAAGTAGTTTTCCTTTTTTCAAATCCTAAAAAAGGATTTGTAGAATAATTATTCAAATAATCAATTTTCCTTTCTAAATTCCATTTTAAAATCCTAAACAAAAGGAAATTGCAAAATATTATTTGATAGTAATTTTAATTTAGTAATAAAATTTGTGGAATAATTATTTAAATAATCAACTTTCCAATCTAAATTGTTAATTTTCTGTTTAAAAACCATAAACCAAAAGGTAATACAATTAGATACCAAATCAAGCTCCAGTCATTTCAACATATTAATTGTTAATATGTTGAAATTTTTATGGACTATAAATCACAAACNAGATCTTTAAATAAGTGTTCCAATCATGCTACTAAGGAACTTTGCAATTGAAAAATGTTACTAATAACTAGCTCAGGCAAAAAGATTTTTGAAACGGAAATTATAATCAGTACTTATATGAGATTTGTTTTTTTCTTTTTAGAAGAAGTTTCATGCTAATAAATGCGAGATCGCCTTTATAACTGAAAACGTCAATACTCTATATGAATTTGCTATGCAATGACTATCAATAAAAATTAAGATCAAAGCTTCAACAGAGTTGATCTATATTTGCCAAATTCAGTCTTTTCTCATGAGCAATTGTACGCCGCACTATTAAAACTCATTACAACTGCAAAGCTTCGGATTCTTAACGTATGAACAAATAACAACAATAGTGTTCTACAAAATATTGTATATCAATTTTTTTTTGATAGCATATAATCTATAGAAATAGATGTTAAAGTCACAACATTATTGCTAAAGTAAACAATATAGACATTTATCTAGCAATATNAAAATATGTTTAATATTTAGCTGGGTATCAATAATACATATTGATTGATGTCGTGTAACATTAATTTTTTGAATTGTGTAATTTTTTCTTTGTCTTAAACAATATACAAAATATAGAAAATTTATGATTATATATGTTTCAATAAAATTTGATTAATATTATTTAAAGAATAATTAAAAGTGAAATATATATTTTTTAAAAGTTATATGCTATTTAACATCATGATTATTGAAATAAAAATACCAATAAAAAATACATTATTATTACTGTAATAAGTCTTACACCAATATATACTGAAAAATCCAAGAATTAATGTGAAAAAAAGAAAATTCATTATTTTTATGATGTCGAGAAATTAAAACTTCAAATGAAAACCGTGCAACGCACGGGTCCTTATCTAGTATTCGAATAATGGAAATATATGTCATTTTCTTATTATATACCATATGCATAAACTTATAAATTAATGTAATTTAATGAAAATACAGAATTTATAACTTTAGTCATATTAACATACTAAGATACATATTAATGAATGATTTGATAGAGGCTTGAAAAATAGTAACACTATGAATAAGAAACAAGAAAAAGAAGATGCAACTGCAAATGGGAGTTTTTATGATTTTTCAAAAAAAAAATAAATCCTAAAAACATAGATGACTCAAAAATTCTATCTAAAAATCGTTATGATAATTTTTTATATTGTTGAAATCATAATAAAAAGATATTGCAATTTTTTCTTATTATCTTTCCAAAAAAAGACAAATCCGAACAGTGATGGCTAAGTGCCTAAGGTACATGCAGAACCGTGCCTAAATAAACAATGGTTTAGAGCATCAGTTATCTTTTTCTTTTGTCATCAACATAAAACCGATTCAAATCGACTATGCAAACCAAGTTGGTAATTTTACATATATATGAATGACTATGTATCATAGTTCTATGTTAGTTTATATTTTTTTCTGTACATTTGTTAATAGATTATTTACGTCAACAAAAATTTTATTTATAAATTAATTTTTAAAATTATTTAGTTTAAGTACTATAAAATATTTAGCTAACTTTTATTGTGTGTTTTGGGCAACAAAAGCTCTAGACACGGCTCTTGTTACATGGAATTACAAGTGAAAACTTTCAGATCTAAGTAAAGAGAGTATTAGATCGTGGTAAAGAAATACAAGGAGGCTGTAACTTCCTCCTCTGATTGAAAACCGGAGACAAACCGCTCTAGTTATCCGGGATGTCCAGATCCAGCGCTGCTGGTTCGATGACGATATTGCAATTTTGTTTATTAGTACAGTACTACTCTTTCACAACATACTCTCAGTTTGTTTTTCATTCTCAGTTACAACCTTACTCTTTCAAAATAAGGACTCATAAGAGCAAATCCCATCTGGAAGAGCTCCATTCGGAGTCCTTAAAATGCAAAACATTATTTTTTAAAATAAATCTAGTTAATTGATTAAAATGTATTTTCCTTTTTATAGCTTAGCCAATCGAAAACAAGTATTTGGACCATAAGTTTTATAGGCTTCTTTCGTTCTGTTACTTTTTTTTTTTTGGCTCAACTACTACTTTCATTCTCCAAAAGGGTTCATGTTTACAATAGGCATATCAGCCTCACAAACAGAAAATAACCAAGATGGTAGGATAGAATACAACTTAGGAACATAGTTCACTAGTGAAAAAGCTTCCTTTGCTACTCTATCTGCTGCCTTATTTTCCTCTCTAGGGTAATAAACCACTCTAAATTCAGGATAAGCAGTGAGGTGATTGTGAATCTCTTGCAAGAAAGGCTTTAGTTTTGGCCATGTACCTTCTCTGCCCATGATCATCCTTACAAGTACTTGTGAGTCCGTTTCGAATATCACCTTCTTGTATCCAAAGCCACCTAAAGTTTGCATTGCCCACTTAAGACTTTCAGCCTCAACTTCAATGGGTGACTCTAGCCTCTGTAACTGCTTTACTCCTGCCCAAATCAATCTTCCACTATCATTTCGAGCAATCCAGCCAACCCCGCTTGAATGATGTTCCTTTCTCCAAGCTCCATCAGTGTTGCATTTGATCCATTGAGAGGGGGGTGCTTTCCACTTTGGACTGTTGTTACTTGATGGGGGTGGATGTGTTGTCGCTCTCATCTGGTTCTCCTCCTTACGGCTTTGCCACTCCTCTTTATCCTCCGTGGCTTTTGCAATGGTGCTTAGAGCAGGGTAGTCAATTCCTTTGAAGATGAATTCATTCATGTTTTTCCATATTCTCCAAAGCAACCAAGGTACCAGTTCATCATGAATTTTGAGATCATGACTGTGGTGTTTGATATTTAGCACTCGGAAGAGGTTGGCATAGAGAGAGTCCGCCATTACCCCGTTTGGAGGAGCCTGTATTGGGGATAAAGCCCAAATTAGGCGAGCGTATGGACAAGTGAAAAGTATGTGGTTGATTGTTTCACTGTCTGCATCGCATCGACCGCATCTGCTATCTCTCGTAATATGTCTATGGTGCATGTTTGCTGCAGCAGGTAGCGTATTGCTGAGACACTTCCATAGGAAATGTCGGACTTTTGGGCTGGTTTGCAGCTTCCAAATCTGCTGATATAGTTCGTTGAGGCTCGGTTGATTCACTACTGCTGTTGTCTGATCGATGTTTAAAATGTTTCGTTGGACCCAATAACCAGATTTGACGGTATAGAAACCTGTGTGTGTGTAGTCCCAAGCATAAGTATCCTCACCCGAGCTTCCTTGGGGGTGAATTGCTAGGATTTTTTGGGAGGTTTCTGCTGTGAAAATAACATCAATTACTTCTCTGTTCCATTCCTTCTCAGGTACCTGCATTAGCTCACTGACACGCATATCAGGCCTCACTAGATGACGGAATCTGGTGGGAACCATCGAGGTTGTTGTGACCTTGCGGGCGGGAGAGCTACCGATCCACTGATCTTCCCAAACTTTTGTAGATTCCCCATTTTCTGATCACCACTCTGGCTCCCTGTTTAATCAGTTTTTGCGCAGCAAAAAGACTTCTCCAAGCATAAGAAAGGCGTGATCCAAGAGTAGCATCAAGCGGGTTGGAGTTTCTGAAATAACGACTTTTATATAGTCTTCCCAGGAGAGAGTTGGGGCAGGTGATGATCCTCCAGAGCTGTTTCCCAAGGAGAGCTACATTAAAGTTTTCAAGATCTTTGAAGCTTAGACCTCCTTCACCTTTCGGCTTGGTGAGTTCACTCCAGCTTTTTAAGTGCATTCCTCTGGAGTCTTTGTTGTTTTTCCACCATAAATTAGCTAGAAGCGACACCACCTGTTTGCAGATTGTCTTTGGTAAGAGGAAGCATGTCATCGTGTAGGTGGGAAGGGCGAGGACCACCGCCTTTAGAAGCACTTCTTTTCCCCCTGCCGAGAGGAATCTGTTTTGCCAGCCATCGATTATGTGCTCAATTCTCTCTTTGAGAAAGCTCATAATCGAGACTTTAGATCCTCCAAAAGACTCCGGCAATCCTAGGTACATTCCTTCTCCACCAGATTGATGTATTCCAAGTCTGCCTTTGATTTCTGCTCGTCTCTCTTCAGGGATGTTTTTCCCGAAGTAGATGCTTGATTTTTCATAGTTAATCCTTTGACCAGAGGCGAGGCTGTACTCGTGCAAGATGGAGAGGATATTGTCTATCTCTTCGTTTGTATTTTTGCAGTAGAACATGCTGTCATCTGCGTAGAGTAGGTGAGAGACCGAGGGTGCGCCCCTAGCTATTTCAAGTCCTGTGATCTCTCCTCTTTGCTCTGCCTTTAACAGACGTTGGACTAGCATTTCTGTGCAGATCACGAAGAGATATGGCGAGAGGGGGTCTCCTTGCCTTATGCCTCGTGTTGGTTGGATCTCTCCATAAGGATTTCCATTTATCAGAACCTGAAACTCCACTGAAGATACACATGCCATGATTAGAGAGCACCATTCCTCTGAGAATCCTAGAGTTTTCATAGCTTTCTCTAGAAATGACCACTCAACCCTATCAAAGGCTTTTGAGAGATCAGTCTTAATCGCGATGTGTTCTCTTGAGCATCTGTTGTTGGAGTTCAGAGCATGTAGCAGTTCGTGAGCAATCAAGATGTTATCTGAGATTAATCGGTCTTTCGTTCTGTTACTTGGAACTTTTCATCACTGTTTCTCCTCTGTTTTGATTTAATCCCAATTATAAGAAACTCATTAGCAACCCCTTGTTGGAGCTGCTCTAAAACTTTTTCTTCACTATTTCAGCTAACCCTAGACATACTAATAGTAGATAATATTAGTGGTGTTTAAAAGCACATTATAAGATTTAAAATGGGAATTCGGTCAAAAAAATCATGAACTTTGCACAAATCGCCAAAATAAACACGGCTGACCAAAAAATACTGAACTATATTTGACTTTAAACTTTAATCAGTAAGTTATCGCTGACTCGCCAAATTAAACACACCGTTACAGAATAATTAAACGACGTTTGCAAAGATCGTTAAGTAAAACGACGTCGTTTTGAGATGGAATGAAACAACGTCGTTTTGCCTATTTTTATTATCAAAAATATGTTGTAAACGTGAGTCGAACCCGAGAACTTATGGCTAAATGACGAGGTTTCTTGCCACTGGACTACTGGTACTTTTAAGGATATCTATAACATGTTTTCTTTTATTGAGTACCAAACAAATCTCAAAAAATCTAAATTCTTTTCAAAAAATTTCAAAAAATCTTACAAATTTAAGAAAATTCTGAAAGTAAAATTAAAATTATAAATATTTTTTTAAAAAAATAAAATCAAAACATTAAATATTTTTGTAAAAATTAATGTATCTAAGATCATTTGAGTATTTTATCTTAAATACATTAATCATACGACTTTTTTTAATAAATTAATAGATTTGAGATAAAATACAAAAATGATATTTATCACACTACAAATATTTTTCATTTAATTATTATCATATTTTAGAAAAACAATTTGTGATAATATCATTTTTATTGTATCTTAATTATCATTTTTCTATTTTATCTTAAATACATTATTCATTCTAAAATCTATAGTGTGATAAATATCATTTTTATTTTATATAACATACATTAATTTATTTAAAAATATTTTTCAAGTTTTTTAATCATTAAATTTAATACGTTGCATTTTTTGAATTATTTTAGATTTTCTTGAAATTTTTAATGTTTTGATTTTTTTAAAAAAATATTTATAATTTCAATTTTAATTTAACCTTTTCATAATTTCTTGAATTTTTAAGATTTTTTGGAATTTCTAAAAAGAATTTAGATTTTTTGAGATTTGTTTGATACTCAATAATAGAAAACATGTTATAAATATCCTTAAAAGTACCAGTAGTCTAGTGGCAAGTAACCTTGTCATTTGGCCAAGAGTTCTCGGGTTCGACCCATGCGAACAACATATAACTTACTGATTAAAGTTTAAAGTCAAATATAGTTCATTGTTTTTTTGGCCAGCCAATATGTTCGTGTTTATTTTGGCAATTCGTGCAAAGTTCATGATTTTTTTGGCCGAATTCCTGATTTAAAATCTTTGTTGTTAGTATGTTTTAAAAGCAATGAAATTTGTGATGTTTTAAAGGATGTATAATTTATTAAAAAAATAAGATTATAAAAATTGTGTATATTAAGATTAACATTTAAAAATTTGAAGACAGATAATATGTTTTCATTGCTAGGACCAGCCCTGGAAATATTCATCAATAAAAACAATATCTAATGAAACTAATGATTTTATTATAGTAGTACTA
>OVBX01006497.1:0-11766 GCA_900406325.1 Erucastrum elatum
GAAGTCAAGGCCCCTTTGGAGGCTGGAGAAACCTCTAGCCTTGGATATTTTTCCCCAACAGAATCTAGAATGGATTATGATACTTTTGAATGGACCTTGTGTATGAACCTTAAGTATTGGTGGTGTGGAAACACACGTACTGTTTGATACTGGAGCTACACATAGTTTTTTAAGCCCATGGATGATTGGAAAAGGATTATTCCAATTGGGAATTGGGGATGAACCTTGCAAAGTGAGAGGGGCTGGTGGCCATGTTATGAACTCACTTGGGCTGGTAAAGGATATCCCAGTATTGATCACGGACAGGGAGATGCATGTAGATCTGATTGTAGTCCCCCTTGAGAATCACGAAGTGATATTAGGCATGGACTGGTTTGGGAAGCATCGGGCCACTCTGAACTGTCACCGGGGAAGGGTGCAATTTGAAACAGGATGTGGACGTCCAGTCTGGTTCCAAAGAATGTGTTCGACTCCTGGGTTGAAAGTGGTATCAGCACTCCGTGCGGAAAGGATGCTGTTGGATGGTTGTGAGGCCTATTTGGCTACCATCACCACTAAGGAGGTCGTGGGGGTGGTGACCCGGATGAAATACCGCTGGTTAGGGAATTTGAGGATGTGTTTAGACCGCTATAAGGTGTTCCCCCTGAGGCTGATCCATTCAAGATTGAACTGGAACCAGGGACGGCTCCATTGTCCAGAAGTCCATACCGCATGGCTCCTGCCGAGATGACCGAGCTAAAGAAACAACAGGAAGAGTTTTTGGACAAGGGCTTCATACGCCCTAGTGTGTCACCTTGGGGAGCACCAGTCCTCTTTGTGAAAAAGAAGGATGGAAGCTTTAGGTTGTTTATTGATTACCGAGGGTGGAACCGGGTCACTGTGAAGAACAAGTACCCGTTGCCTCGGATTGATGAGTTGTTGGATCAACTCAGGGGAGCCAGGTGGTTTTCCAAAGTGGACTTGGTATCTGGATATCATCAGATTCTGATTGAGCCTAGTGATATCCAGAAGACTGCATTCCGGACACGGTACGGTCACTTTGAGTTTGTAGTGATGCCGTTCGGATTGACAAATGCTCCGGCTGCTTTCATGAACATGATGAATGGTGTGTTCCGAGAATACTTGGATGAGTTTGTGATCATCTTCATTGATGATATACTCGTGTATTCAAAGACAAAAGAGGATCATGAAAGGCATCTCCGGGCAGTGTTGGAGAGCTTGAGGGAGCAGAAACTCTTTGCTAAGTTAAGCAAGTGTAATTTTTGGCAGAAAAGCATTGGTTTCCTTGGACACATAGTGTCGGACAAGGGAGTATCAGTTGATCCTGAAAAGATTAAGTGTATACGGGAATGGCCACAACCAAGGAACGCTACGGAAGTGAGAAGCTTCCTAGGTTTGGCAGGATATTACCGGAAGTTTGTGAAAGGGTTTTCGAGTGTGGCTCAACCCATGATACAACTAACCGGGAAGGATGTAAAATTTTCATGGTCGGATCAGTGTGAGAGAAGTTTCTCTGCACTGAAGGATATGCTGACTAGTGCTCCGGTATTGGTGCTACCTGAGTTCGATCATCCTTATGTAGATACACAGATGCATCTATCACAGGACTGGGATGTGTCCTCACACAGTAAGGGAAGGTAATAGCCTATGCATTTCGACAGTTGAGAAAGCATGAGGGAAATTATCCGACCCATGACCTGGAAATGGCAGCTGTGGTTTTTGCTTTAAAGATATGAAGATCTTATCTTTATGGAGCAAATGTGGAAATACTTACAGACCACAAAAGTCTGAAGTATATTTTCACTCAGCATGAGTTGAACCTTAGGCAGAGGAGATGGATGGAGTTTGTTGCAGATTACGATCTGGACATAGCTTACCATCCAGGTAAGGCTAACCTGGTGGCTGATGCCTTGAGTCGTAGATGGGCTGAGGTATCAACAGAAAGGGAGGCTGATGATCTGGAAGGAATGGTGAGATCACTGCGCCTTAATACTCTCACGGGCCAGGAAGAACCTTTGGGGTTGGAGGCAGTGAATCAGACCGATCTTCATACCAGGATCAGACAAGCCCAAGGCTTGGATGAAAACCTTAAGAAGGTTGCTGCCAATGACAAGACCGAGTACCAAACGGAAAATAATGGTACCATTTTGGTCAATGGCAGGATAAGCGTTCCTAACGATAAGGAACTGGAAGAAGAGATTATGAGGCAAGCTCATAAGTCTAAGCTTTCAATCCACCCGAGATTGAATAAGATGTATAGGGATTTGAAGAGGTATTACCATTGGATGAGAATGAAAACTGATGTGGCTGAATGGGTGGCAAAGTGTCCAACTTGTCAACTCATCAAGGCTGAGCATCAAGTTCCCAGTGGCTTACTTTAGAATCTGCCTATACCGGAGTGGAAGTGGGATCACATCACAATGGACTTTGTGACTGGATTCCCCACCACTCGGAACAAGAAGGATGCAGTGTGGCTCGTAGTGGACCATCTTTCTAAGTCAGCACACTTTCTGCCCATACGGAAAGGGTATGGAGTGGATGAGATAGTAAGGATCTACTTGGATGAGATAGTACGGTTGCATAGTGTGCCAGCAAGTATTGTCTCAGATAGGGATCCAAGGTTTACATCTTACTTCTGGCAAGCTTTCCAAAAAGCTTTGGGAACCAGAGTAAACATGAGTAAAGCTTATCATCTTCAAACGGATGGACAGTCCGAAAGGACGATCCAAACCTTAGAGGATATGCTAAGGGCTTGTGTCTTAGACTGGGGTGAGTCTTGGGAAAGACAATTACCTTTGGTGGAGTTTGCGTACAACAACAGTTTTCATACAAGCATTGGCATGTCGCCATATGAAGCCTTGTATGGAAGACCTTGCCGGACACCTCTATGCTGGACCCAAGTGGGGGAGCGCAGCATGTTGGGTCCTGAGATTGTGGAGGAAACCACAGAGAAGATTCGTATGGTTAAAGACCATATGAAAGCGGCACAAGATCGCCAAAAGAACTATGCTGATAAGCTTAGGAAGCACTTGGAATTTGAGGTTGGAGATCTTGTGTATCTCAAGATGATTACCTTCAAGGGTCGGACTAGAATTTCAGGAAGAAAGAAACTAGGTCCGAGGTACTTGGTTCCGTTCAAGATCATTGAACGAGTGGGAGCAGTGGCGTACAAGTTGGATCTGCCATCTAAGATGGATGCTTTCCACAATGTATTTCATGTGTCTCAACTCCAAAAATGTTTGACGGATCAGGAGATTGTATTGCCTGAGATTCCTGATGATCTGGGTAAGAACATAACCTTATAAACAAGGCCGGTTCGGATCGTGGATCGATTAGAGAAGGCAATGAGAAAGAAAACTGTTCCCATGGTTAAAGTGGTATGGGAAAACAATGGTAAAGACCTTATCACTTGGGAAACAGAGGCAAGGATAAAATCTGAGTACCCAGAATGGTACAATCAGTTTTATCATGATGAGATCTCTAACTTGGATTCGAGGACGAATCCATTGTTAGTGGGGGAGACTTGTCATGTCCCCGATCCTTGATAGGACTGCGGGACGGACCATGGTACATGGAGACGCACCAAGTCAGGTCGTCTAATCTGAAATCAGGTGTATCATGGTCCAAACAGATGGTTAAGTGATTCAGGATATGAATACTTGATCATCAGAAGAAGGAAGGAAGTAAATGAGAGCTGGACGAGTGAACGGAAGCTGGATGTGGTCCGGGTCAAGCTCATCCAGCTGGATTAAAAGTGTGACTAACTCATCTGAGGTTGTCCAGCTCACTGGAGCTGATGGACTAGCTAGGTCAGCTGGGGCAGCTAGGGGGAAACTCATCTCACCTCGGCGGAGTGTTCGGGTCCGGACCAGCCTGGACGAGCTGAATGGTTACCCAGACTGGACCGACGGTCCGTACATATGTGAAATATGTGACGATGAGACCAAGGCTTGCCCATTAGTTTGGGACGTCCCACAGAGTAAGGGAGTGTTTCCCTCCGCGCATAGGAACTGTCCCAAAGGGACAATTAGTCGCATAATAGCGAAACAGTGCCAAGGGCAACCGTTCGGTATGTTCTCTCTCGTACCGGTTCGCTTAAAAGGAGTTGGCAATCGAGATCTCTATAAATAGAGAGTCTCTGACTTCGATATTTGCATCAGAAAACAGAGGCGAAGCCCTAGAAAAATCGTAACAGAGAGAAAGAGATAGAAGGTCCGTGTGAAGGAAGTATCCAATCAAGGGGTTGCCGGAGCAAGACTAGCCGGTGGCAAAGCATGGAAACTCGTTAGAGGGATCTGGAGAAGGAGAAAGAGAAGGAGAAGACACCGGCTCCTGAAGAACGAACTCCAAAGGTCAGTGATGCTATCCATGGTTCATTGTCCTTTACCGCGGCTAAGGCCGGTCTAGTGTGTGGGGACGATTGTATTGGAATCATCCTTTTTGTCTTGTCTTTGTATTTATCTTACTTCATCTTTATTCTGATTGATTATGTGGGTTCAGACTCAACAAAGGCAAACCTCGGCCTTGGCCGGTTTGGAGGAATCCTCCATGGCCGTGGTTTGGAAGGTATGATCGGATCTCATAGTTTCTGAAGGACTTGAGGGGATCCGATGATTGATTCTTCTTAATGAGTATTTATAAGGAATTATCATGATTAGAAATGGTATTGATCGAATTGAATTAGGGGGATTGAGTCGTGACCGGGTTGGTAAATCAGGGTCGAGATCATGATGATCGAGACCGGTTCTGTGGGATCCGACTTGGCCAACTCTTAGTTATGAATTATCATGAGTTTACATGAATTTTAATGATTTTTTCCATGTATATTTGAGATGGTCATTTTCTGGCCTGATACGGTTTGATAGCTTAGGATCGGATCCATCCATGCAATTGATTGTTATTGTTGATGATAAATCTAATCAAGTGTTTGTGTGTGTTTTGTGATGGATCCAGATAGCAAAGGTGATCGTGGGAAAGCCAAGGAACCGTGAGGAACCAAGCCGTGGATGGGATGTGTGTGTGGAAGACAAGTCTTTTGTAGCATTGGATTTATGTAGCCTATTGTGCAACCTTAACTATTATGATCTAGCCTAGTGTGCATTGAATGATGAAAGAATGAATACTATGTATGAACCACATTGACTTATATATATGAAATCATTTGCCCCTTATTCCGCTGTGTATTGTTGTGTTGATTGAATGAACCTCGAATCAATGTGAATCACTTAGAAAAATATGAGCTAGGATCCGTACTTAACCAAAACGAACAGACTTATGATCTTAGGTAAGACTGCGGTTCGGTTGGGTTAAGGAATCCAGGATCGGGTCTTACAAGAAACTTATTTGAAAATAATTGGAGACATAAATTAACCTTTGGACTCTACAAGTTCAAAGTCTGTAATATAAATTCAAAAAAAAAAAACTACTTGTACTTCTTCTTTTTTTCACTAGAAACAAAAAAAAAAACATTCCAGTGGAAAAAGACAACTAATCACGTACGTCAAAACGATAAAAGCAATAAACGTTGCCAAATATATTAGAAAAGCCCAAAGGCCCAGATTTTTACAAAGCTCAAATAACAATAACAGGGCCCAAACATTACAACCGGCCCGAGGCCCACAAAGCAGAAACCCTAGATCATGCGACACGCTGCCGCTTCTGCTCTCCATTGCCGCACGGCCTGGTCGGAGTACGAGCCAAGGAGACTCCAATCGTGGAGAAGAATGCTCGGTGAGTGCGACGCACATCACAACCGTCTCGACTTGAACCCCTCCGCCACAGCGCCGCCGCAATAACACGAAACTAGATCTGCGTTTTGTCGGATCTCACCAACAGAGACTCCGACGAAAACAATCTCTGTACATCACCTCACTGTCTTCACGCCTTGAGATTCATTCGATCTATCGAGATCTCTTTGCCTTTGAACTGCTTCAAACCCTAGACAAGGGAAACGCAAAACGGAGCAACAGATCCCAAACCCTAACTCCACCCAGACACCACCCACGTAAACCGGAGCATAACGAGCCTCCGCCTTCAAAGCTATCTAGATCCGACCGTTCACCTGAGTAAGGATCCACAGCGGTTACAAAAGCCGACCGTCCACCTGAGTAAGGGCCACGGCGGTTACAAGAGCCGAGCGTCGCCTCTGTAGAGGCACGACGCCAGAGACGCTAGATCTGCTAAAAAAAAATAAAACCTCAAGAGAGAGATCAACTACACGAAAACAAGAGAAGAGCAAGAGAAAACGGGGCCGACGGTGGCATAAGAAGTCCACCCCGTCGGCCGGCTGAAAGTTGGCGACGGTGAAAAGTTAGTGAGAAGGAGGAGGATGTTCTCTTTCTAACCAATATTCTTGCCTTTTTCAAACCACTTTTTAAGTTATTACTTTTTGATTCTCTGATTTTTTTTTTTTGCTTTTTTGTGAATGTTTTTCTGTCTACGATCTTGATGTAATTTCAGGTATTGTTTTTTTTTTAAACTTAGGTATTGTTTATATGTGTTAATATGATATTTATTTTTTTCCTTAAAAACAATACATCAGAGAATCAAATAGAGCATTATTATGAATGAATTTTCGGTCTTTAACAAAAAAAAAAAAATGAATGAATTTTTGGTTTAAGAAAAAGAAAAGGAATGAACTTTTGGAGTTTGGTGATTTCTCAGTGTGTACACTATGTACACATTTGTGGTTCTAATGAAAATTTACACGTGTTATTTAATATTTCACTGACAAAACCACCGAAAAAGGATGCTCGACTTTGATATTGTAAGTTTTGTTTATTCCCTTTTTGAAACCGGTACTGTATTTATTATTTTAAATCTCAAATAAATTATAATACAAGAATATGCTCTACTATTTTTTTCTCAAAAAATATGGTCTATTATGTAAAGTAAATATTTGGCGGCAAGTAAATAAAGCTGCGCATAAATAGTTAGAGTTTATTTTCTGGATGTTGCTAAAATAGAAATATATAACATTATATTAGTTCTCAAAAAATATTATTTCCTTAAAAGGTATCATTTACATATTTCTCCTTCCTTGATTATCCCATTGCCAATCAATACTAATCACTGGGGATTAATATGTGTCTTGCACAGAATAAAATATCTTAACAAAGTATAATAAAAATTAAGAAAATTTGAATTATTACATAAGAAAGCAGATTAAAGAAATTGAATTTATCAGATTTTTTTTGATTAAAAATCTATCATAATTTTGAACGGAATAAATATCTAAACAAAATATAATAAAAATATAGAAAATTTGAATCATTACATAGGAAAACGTGTTAAAGTAATGGAATTTACCGGAATTTTGGACGGATTATACAATAGTTACCATTGCCAACAAAAGTGAGAAGGCTTTTCCGTAGCTGTGATTAAGGGTATCCCCAACTATATTAATTTTTGGATATTATTAAATGTAGATATTTTTTCTCAAAAAACCACATTCGTTATCTACTTTATTAATAGAGAATGAATCTAAATAAATCTACCAATGAAAGTCATTTTTGATCCTTTCATTAATCTATTTAGACCAACTAAATAATTTTTTTAAATATCTTTTAATTATAGAAGCTCCTATATATTAAGTTCTGATTTAGTATATTGTTCTTATTTAGTACTGTTACCTTTATTTTATTAAGTAATATGGTTACCATATCGTACAATTAATATTCACGTGAATTGTAATGTCTAATTATAATGTTAGATGACGGCTAATACATAACAAAACCGAAATTATATCGAGACATTCATATAATAATTTATGCTTAGACATAATAATGTAGTTGAAAATTTGTCGTTTGGGTTCGGATTGATTCATTTTGGGTACATATCAATAATTCAAATACATGTAAAACACATATATTATCTGGGTATATAACAGGTCTAGATCTGTTCGAATTTTTAATACCATGAAAAAAACGTGAAATATCTAAAATCTCAAAAATACTCAAAAACCAAAAAAAACACAAACACAAAAACATACCAGAAAACTGAAATGAATACCCAAAATATTCGTATATCCAAAAAAAATCCAAAATTTAACTTTAAATTTGATCCGAGGAACCAAAAAAATACATAATTTATATTTTAAAATTTTGAAATTGTACCTGAAACCCAAAACTATAATTAAAATTAAAATTATGCGTTATACTGTAAACATATTTGAAATGCTCAAATATAGCTAACTTACACAAAATAATTTGGGGTTTTTTTTGGATACACTAGCTAACGTACACAAAATATTTTGGATATTTTTGGATACACTATGAAATTTTGTGTAAGACATTGACTCAACAAAGACTTGTGGGACAAAAAAGATATCCAATAATACTTTTGTTCTTAACTTGGACCAAACCCAGATATGTATCTTTTGATTAAGTTTCAGTTCATTTTTTTTGGTCTGAGTAAAAACTCAAGCCTAAAAGAGAATTACATAAAAATATACATCCAAAATCTCAAATAAACTAAATAATTTTGAAAATTTCTTCTTCGACATAATAATATATAATAATTAAAATATATGATTTTATTTCAAAATATAATCCATAGCGCGGGTCAAAAAATTTATGAGAGAGAAGATTTGGCAATTTAAGTTTTTGGGGCAGATACGGATCAATTCCTTTCAGGTCTTTGTTCTTTGAATTCTAATTTTTTGGACTTAACTAGGTATTTTAAATATTTTGGTTCGTGTTCATGTATGTCTTTCTGAGATTCATGTCGGTTTTGGTCCATAATTGAAATATCTATAAGAATACATAAAAAGACTGTATTGGTTTTAGGTGTTCATAACCCGGAAAATAATTTAAACACATGAAAATCCCAAAAAAAAATATTGGAACACAATCTGAAAACCCAAATATATATCTAAAAATACTTCAATACCCAAAACACCTAAAATTTTACATGAATCTGACCTGAAGAACCAAAAGTTCATTTTTTCCTAAATACCTGAAATGTTTTTTTTTAAATTGAAATTTTACCCGATACCAAAAAATATAATCGAAAACAATAACTCAAAACTTAAAAAGTATTTGTAATCCCGAAAACATATTTGAGATCCCAGAAAACCTAATATACACAAAATTAAACTCGATACCCAAAAATATTTAAAATACATGAAACAAAAAAAAAAACTAAAATATTCAAATACTCAAAATGATCTGAATTTGACATGAAATCTGACCCGATAAACCAAAAAGTATCTAAAATTTCATCAATATGCCCAAAATATATTTCTAAATTTTGAATTTTTACCTGAAGCGTGAAACTAAAACCGAAAACAAAAATCCAAAATTTTAAAAAATATTGGTAGTATGACATCATATTCAAATATCAAAATATAACTAATATACACTAAAGTTTCAGGTAATTTGAGTACTTTATCAGAATTCGAGTAATATCCAGACTATCAGAGACCCCTAATTTAAGAAAATACTTAATAGATATATTGTCTTTGACACAAATCCGAACCAATATCAATGCATCATCAGTGTGTATATATATTTTTGTTATATTTAATAAGAGAACAAAACCCCCGCTTTTAAGCGCGGATCAAAATCTAGTTTATATTATTAAAATTGAAGTACCTTTTGGTAATTTTTGGAAACATGAATAACAATTTAAATGAAAATTGTTTGGTAACTTGAATAGCAGTATTTTCGCTACTTTCTATTATTGACACATTTAGCATTATAATCAATTTAAATTAAGTTCAACCAATCACTTAATTTATCTAACCAAATTGATATTCATATATTGACCATTATTAATATTTTATGAATATTAACTAAATCGTCAAATTATAAAACATAAAAAAATACATAATATTTTTTTTTACAAAACTAACGATTTAAAAATTTACGTTAAACATAAATTAAATCACATCATCAAGTTATGGTTAATAAGATTTTTGAAGCACTTTTAACTTTACGATATGATGTACCTTGTTGACTGATCTGATCCATACACTAATGCACAATTTTGTACGGTCCCAAAATGCCAAACCTTCTGATATTGTCTCTGCCCAAGAATTCGTTACTTGTTTATTTTAAAGCTAAAAAGAATTTTTTTACTAAAAAAAATATTATGTACTTGTATTTTTAAATTCATTATTACTTAGTTTATGATATAAAACCCCAACTGCACAGTTCCAGCTAAAAATGTAAAATTGTCAGTCAGCAGGTTTATGCAGACTTGCAAGCAGCAACAAACAACAAAATCAAGGTATTAATGAGTGTCACAAGTTTTAGAAATTAAAAATTTAAAAAGTGTTGTATATATATATATATATATATTTCCTATCTTAACATCTCAAGATATACGTATTTTCTTACGTGTTATTCAAAGTTGAAATGATTAACTATTACAGGGCGTAAGACTTTCGATTTGAATATACAGTAGTAGATCCTGAGTGTTTCTGTTGGTCGTTAGAGTCTTTTTTTGCAACTGATTTTAGTTGGTCGTTAGAGTGTTTTTTCTTTTGAGAAAGATTGGTCGTTAGAGTTATCACCGTGTCTTTCGATTTTAGATTTTTTTAATGATCATGATGTGAAACCTCTGATTGTTGTTGGATCACACATCTTCTAATATTTCATTAGTATTATTATCGTTTTTTTTAACTGAATTAGTATTTTCATTATCGTTACAACAATAGTTTAGCAGAAGATAATGTTGAATCATTTGACCAGAGTAAATTTAATAGCAATCTACTATAAAAAAGTTCGTTGCGAAATTATGGAATAAATAACGTATTTTAAAAACTGGTGTATGAATTTTATTTACTTTTTCGCAACAATTTTATTTACTGATGTTTTTTTTTGACGACATTTTATTTACAGATGTTAAATGTATGCTAAGTGTAAGACAAACTCAGAATGGTGTGAACAACTCTTTATTGAAGAAGTGGATTTGAAAGAATTAAAATATTATTAAAATAAAATATGTTAACAGAAACTGAAAAAGAAAAAACAAACAAGAGTCAGGTCGAAAGCCTCAACAAAACAAAAATCCGAACTAAAGCTTCTCATTCTTCTCTTTCAATTCTAGGGTTTCTTCAGGCGAAAATTGTGGATTTTTAATTAATCGAATTATCTCGTTTTGGGATTTCTTCGAATTGCACAATCGAGAGAAGTAATATATATGAGAAAAAAGTGATTCGATTCGAAATTTCGAATCTCGATATGGAGCAGTTTGTCAACTTCATCATTCGACCTCCAAGGTGAACCTAAAGATTTGATTTTGAAAGTTTTTGTCTTTGGATCTGTCGATTTCATTTTTTCGAGATTCAATCGTTTTGAGGAATTGGGTTTCCTCCGAATTTCAGATTCCCTGACAAAAAAGTACTTTAATTGACCTTATTCTCCTCACAAAGCATCAATTTTTATTTTGTTCTTTTGTCACACACGTGATCTTTCTCTGTCATACTGAAGAAACTGTTCAGATTCTAATTCTGAATCTTCTTATAATGTTTTGGAATGTTTTCTTTTGACATGACTCAACTCTTGCAAACATCTATCACAAGATTCTTAGTTTGTTTATATATGTGGAGTTGCAGAGCTGAGTACGACCCAGAGCATGATCTCTTGGAAAAGGACTTTATGATGAAAGGTAGATGGTATCACAGGAAGGATTTGGAGGTAAAACTATCCTTTCTTCATTTGTTTCTAAGGCTTCATAAGATTTTCTTATATGCTTTCTAGTAATAAATTGAGTTTTCAACTATGACCCACAGTCAAATCTATTTATTGAAAATAAGATGTG